>JAFVLL020020335.1:0-21599 GCA_021397915.2 Tor tambroides | reverse complement strand
AAGTGTTTTTGCCATTAGCAGTTAGCTTATAAATAGAAATCTGAACTGCTGGACGGGTTTGGGATTGAAGCTAACCGCTAATAATGTGGCACTATAGGAGAAATAGACAGTCTCTAAATGATCCCGGAGAAAAATAAAACATCGATGGTGATTAAAATGACATAAAGCAGAGAGTGTAGCATGAAATTAGCCGCTCTATTTTAGCAGAGAGGGAATTAATGTGTTCTGCATTGGGCCTCTGAGGTTGCATGGCATTTTTAGCAGCTAGCAGACGGTTCTCATTTGTCATTTGGAGTTGCATGCATGTGCATGAACAGATACACAATTCTCAGCAAGTGGAGGGAGATGGGCAGACAATTGAGACTATATCTGCAAAATGAAATCAAATCAGACACTTAAGCTGTTATCCCAAGATAATTCATGCTTTTATCTAAAAACTTTTAGTCATTCACACAGACACGACACAGCTAACGTTTTTAGCATCTTGAGCCCTGAACCATGTGATATTAAGCTGATGTGTAAAATTAAAAGAATAGTTAAACTTTGACTTAAGTCATGTAAGCTGATTTCACATACAAATCAAAAAGACTGGCAATGAAGCTAATGCAACAAATTTATAACTTATGACAATCAAAAGCTATGAGTCAACTAGGGCTGTACATTTTGGGGATAAAATCAAATTGCGATTTTTCTGATTAGAGTGTAAAAAAAAAAATTTAAAAATGCTTTTAAAATTCTTTTTAACATTTTTTTTTTAAATTTCTAAATAAATAAATAAAATAAAAACCCAGGTTTGCAGTGCTTGTATAGGGATGCAAAATTTGGCCAAAATTGTAATTATAAATCAATATGGCTTTAAAGTAGTAGTAGTAGTAGTAGTAATATAATAATAATAATAATAATAATAATAATAATAATAATAACAACAATTATTATAATTATTATTAAATGAAACTATAAAATTACTGAATAAAAAATATTAAATTTGTAGTTTTTTTATGTAAAACAAAACAAAAAAAAAAAAACATTGCAGTTTTGTTGTGCTTGTTTGAAGGGCTGCACAATTTGGCCAAAATTGTGATTGTAAATAAAAACTATTAACATTTAATATTTAATAAATAAAATAAACAAGTAATAATTTATTATTTGAAATATTAATAAAAATATAATAAATTATTATTGTTCAATAAAAACACAATAAAAATTACTAAATAAAAAAATAAATAAAAATAATTTAAAATTCGAATAAAAAAATCGAATATATTCGGAAAAAAATAATTTTATTTTGCAGCAATAACTGCGACTCAAGTCACTCTGAGATGTTGCAAATATCAGCAGCTCATAAGCAGCTCACGTGTAAATAAACACTGCTGCATTTCACTCTGAAACACACAGTGCATGTATTTATTTAATTAAATCACAGCTAATCACATTGATTTGCTAATTGCACTCATATTGGGCTTCCAGTTTTATTCCGATTAATCTCAGTCAAGTGATTTTACACTTTACATTTGGCAGACGCATTTATTCAAAATGACTTTATTTACTATATGGTAAAATATGTGTGCTATGTGGTAATTGTGTTCGTTTGCATAATATGTTATCAGTTCATGCAGTGTTCTGCTGTTCGAGCAACCAAATGCATGCTGGGAATCAAAAGGAATAAAAGGACTGTTGTTGCTTTTTTTCCCACCACTGGCACAGACAAAAATGCCTATATTCTGTCTGAAATGGATGCAACCGCAATGGTGCTTTTTACTAAGCACTGCAGTCAGAGATGCATCACTAGCACACCAATCAAAATATCCGTTACCATCCGCACCCGCTCAAATGCCAGCCAATAGGAAGTCTGCACGCCAGGTCCACGTCCTTGCCGGAGCTGATCACAGGCTCCAGGAACGCCAACAGCAAGGTAATTCATTCTAATTAGGCCGTTTGCCATTCCCGAGTCTGTCCTAACTCGGCCAGCTGCTACCTGAGAATGTTGCTCTTCAATCAAAACCAGTGGCCGACTCGTGTCTTTCACCGCTGGGGAAACCATCAGGGCGACGGGGAAGAGCTCGACTCATGTTCGGCTACAAAACAGCACGGCGGTCGGCGGATGTTTAAAATGGCCAAGCATGACTCAACCGAAGGTGCCTAACTGTTGTCTTTGGCCGCCCGGCTTGGTTCTTTTTCTAATAATGGCTAAAGTTTCATGCTTTAGAGCTGTAACAACATGGTACGAGGCAGCACCAATGAATATATTAAGGTCTTTCAAGCTTCATCAGGTGTGTGAATCTCAATTTGACAGAATGTATCCAAACACACAAATCACATGCTGAGTAAACAGAGATATGTGCTGGAGAGCTCTGTACAATTTACAGTTTGTATAGCAAACCCATTTGGTTCACTATTGCATATGCAAAATGTATACATATGTTGGGTAGACAATGGCATACACAATATCTACATATTGATATCATCTAAAACATGAACGTTTTGAGTTCTAATATGAGATCCATACATAAGAAGAATTTTTTTTAAGTTTTTCAAATTTAGGTAACTGCCCTAATATTATATAGCATCTTTTTTTGTCCTGGTATATTTATTTATTTTTTTATTATTGATAATTTTTGTATATATCCTACATGTTTATGTTCAGTTTATGTTTTGTTGTTGTTGTTGTTATTCTGTCTTACATGCGTTAAACTGTACAACATTGCCTTATAAAAAAATGAACATGAATTTCAATAATTACTCAAAATACGCAATAATTCAATACGATCTCAAACCACAACTCTCCTCAGAACTCTAACTACTCAAGACCTTTTTACTAGCAAATGCATTTATATTTATAATAAAAGTCATTTTTATTTATGAGTTTTAATAAATGTCAAAGCTTCACGAGTGAAATATAAGCAAAATGGTGAAATCTCAAATGTGTTTGGTTACTAAACCTGCTAGAATGAATGCAATTTTGGCAACAATGGCATTGTTGTGCATTTTTTTTTTATATTTAATTTACATTATTTGTGACCCTGGACCACAAAACCAGTCTTAAGTGTCAATTTTTTGAAATTGAGATTTATGCATCATCTGAAAGCTGAATAAATAATCTTTCCATTGATGTATGGTTTGTTAGGATAGAGCAATATTTGGTCGAGATACAACTATTTGAAAATCTGGAATCTGAGGGTGCAAAAAAATCTAAATACTGAGAAAATTGCCTTTAAAGTTGTTCAAATGAAGATCTTAGCAATGCATATTACTAATCAAAAATTAAATTTACGGTAGAAAATTTACAAAATATCTTCCTGGAACATGATCTTTACTTAATATCCTAATGATTTTTGGCATAAAAGAAAAATTGATAATTTTGACCCATACAGTGTATTTTTGGCTATTGCTACAAATATACTCATGCTACTTAAAACTGGTTTTGTGCTCCAGGGTCACATTTGTTAAAAAAATGAAATCCATACAAACCTCAAAGGATTCATAAACATTTGTATGTCTCAATATTATTTTAGTACTAATGATAAACTCTTATAGAATTCAATAATATTTTGAATTAGCTTTTATTTGTATATTTTAGCTGATATGTACTTGTAAATTTTATTAGTTTCCCCCCCTTTTTTAAACAAACTTTCAGCACTTCAACCTAAGATTTAACACTTCAAGTGCTTATTTAATTTCAGTTAAGGCAACATGTTTATTTCATTTAACGAAAACGCTTTTTAATAGTTTTAGTTAACAATAACAACATTCTGTCTCTGTATTTGTTCATAAGTAAAAGAGTTTACGTTGATATTTTACTTTTAAGTCTCTGTCCAAAAGTAGCCCACTGTACGCATGTGTCTACGAATACTAATGAGATCACGTTGTAAATTCACTTTGTAGGGGGCATAAAGCACAGAGAAAGGACCTCTTCAAACTGTTAGAGCCCTCAATGAGGTCTAAATCCCGCACGGGACACTTAGGGACAGAGTTCTGACCCAATTCACAACCAAACAGGAAGAAATGGCCGAATCCTAACAAGATTTATTTTCATTTGCTTTCAAGACGCGGCGGAGGCAGGAACTAGCTTTCGCTCGCTGTATCTTTAAAGGACTTGAAGTTTTCTTGGCAGCTCAGGGAAGAACTGCAAGTTCAGCCAAAATAGACAATAAAGCAAAGGGGAGGAACATGCCAAAATGAAGGGGGCAACTAGTTCCAGGGGTTCATTTTTCCTTCATGATTCACGCTGGAAAAGAAAGCACTTCCCTGTCCTCAAATGAACTCTCGCCGCGCTCTGCGACTCTTACAAGGAAGCGCTGGGGGAGGGGACGGCCACGCGCATTTTTGCGCGCTCGCAGAACTGGGTCAACTGCAGACGAGTCAAAAGAAGCGAGAGAGGTAAACAAACCGGCGAAAACTCGCACGTACAGACACTCAGAGTTAATGAAAGAAAACCTTTTCTCCTCAGCTCTTGTGACTATCCAGACTCTCGTTGCAGCTGCGTGTGACTCCACTGTATTCAACAGATCGCGCTCTCGCGGCGGCCCAAGTTCCTTCCAACTGTCCTGAGGTTCTTCTACTGATTATATGCTTTGTAGAGGAGTTAAACTGAAATGTCTTTGACACAAGGGAGATGCCAGATCGCTCACTGAGCGCGTAATTGTAAAAAACAACACTCCATAAGAAGCTAATTTGATGCAAAAGCTTGCATTTTGCATTTAGTCACTGCAGTTGTGGTTTTGTAACTTTGGAGCATCATTAATTTTAGTATGTTTTTTACGCCTTCTCTAAATAAAAAAAAAAAAAAAACGTTCTTTTAAATGTATGCCAAATTAAAGGGACAGTTCACCCAAAAATGAAAATTCTGTCGTTAATTACTCACCTTCATGTCGTTCCAAACCTTCGTTCATCTTCGAAACACAAATTAAGATATTTTTGATGATTTCTGAGAGCTCTCTGACCCTCCATAGACAGCAACGCAATTCAGCCGCAATTTTACGAAGCTACTAGAAAACAAAAACAATGACAAATCTTCTCTTCCAAATCACGTCTTCTGCCATTATTGAGAGTACCTCTGCACATAAATGCATGCGCATAGATGCTGCTGACGTAGAAAGCGCATGCGCTGCACCTTGTTTACCTGCAGAGGTAAAGATTTGTTGAATCAAGACAAAAAGTTGTTCGTAGCTTTGTAAAATTGCGGCTGAACTCACATGGACTCTCGAATTTACGAAGATGAACAAAGGTCTTACGGGTTTGGAACGACATGAGGGTGAGTAATTAATGACAGAATTTTCATTTTTGGGTGAACTATCCCTTTAAGATTTAAAGCCACTTGTGATTATTCGAAAATGAATATATTGCAAATTCTGATTATTACAAATAACATCTACCTCCAATGCACGGTCACCGAGTTTTCTACTGCCACAAGGACCAAAACCAGTTACCCAGAATGCTTTAGAGATGCACTAATAGGAACTTTTACAGCAGCGATATGGCACCACATTGAAACCACAGTGACTAAGACGATATAGATGAGTCAAGCGTGCTGCCAAAACCACCAAAGCACAGTCAAAAACCACAAAACTATCACTTTTGCTTGAGTCACTTTCAATAACTCTGGCGAGCAGTAGCTGTAGCATCTGGCAGGGCACAGGAGATACTTAGATTCATCAAACTACATGAGAAAGCACATTCCACATGCAGTTAAAACCATACTGTACAAGTTGCATAAATCATTGTCATTTTTCATGTTGTAAAGTGGTGCTACACCAATTACATTTCTTCAGTGTACAGTTATTAGAATATAGAATAATTGTAAAATAATAAAATGCGACCACTGCACTTCTTAAAAACCCCCAAAACAAACAGTATGGTATTTAATATGACATGATTTTGACGCAATCAAATATTAGTAACTTTTTGAGTTATTATAATTAAATGTGCATATTGAGCATTAAACGTTCTGTGAATCTTCAATAAAAGGACACTAAGGTGATTACTCACATAATATCTGCACAAAATGTGATCATTTTGAACAGATTGGAGTTATTTTACAGATGACAAGTTGCGTTTTAGAAAATTAGACAGTGTTCTTGTTACTGTAGATTTACACAAATACTGAGTTAAAATGATAAACGACATAAATGAAATTATTTTGCCATTCTGTAAAGTTATCTGCTGAAAGACGAGCATTTAAGGATTCTGCTTTTTTAAAACACACTGACTGCATTACCAAACTACTATTTACAACATGCACTGTTATGGTTATTTTAATTTATTATATTCACAATTCATATGCATCCCATGGACACTGTTAAATTTAAACAGGCCTATGGTAAATATAGTATTGTCAATACAGCCACAAAAAGCAATCAGCCAGTAGAGTACTGGTGTAAAAATTGCAGTTTGATAAGTTGACTCAATTAAAAATCACTGACGGCATTATAGATTTATTTTAGACCTTTATTATATTTACATAAAAATGTGTATTTTCTACTGAAGCCGATTATAGCATATTTACACTTAATATGTAAACATAGGTTTCCAATCTAAAGCCATAAAGCTACCGGTGTGTATTTTCATTCTATACATAGTCAAAAAAATCCTATAGGACTGTTTAAAGGTATCATAATATGGCAAAATCCTAATGGGATCAAATAAGATCAAATTTGGAGATAAAAGTTTTTAAAATCATTAAACATTTGCTGATGTTCCACACTGGCATTTTATTCTATGAGAACCATTGTATTCTCTTTGTGAATTTCTGAATCTTCTAAAAAGATGCTGAATGGTTCTAAATTATAGGAATCCCACAGAATTTTTAATGCAGTATTAAACCATAACAGGTACACTCACCTTAAAAACATCAGGAGGTCATTTCAGAGACTTGCAGTTCTTCTGTTCACTGTTTGAGACTTTGAGATCTCTTAACCAGTTCCTTCAGCGTTCCAGTAACCTTCAGGACGTCCTGGTGAAGGATTATTGTGCTGTGGGACAAAGAGAGAGCCGAGTCCCACGGTAAACTCCGTGAACTCATTTGATCGCATCTGTGTTGTGCGTCTTCGCGCGTCGCGCCGCTTCTTTGATTACGCTCGGTTACGCACTAGACGCTCTGCTTTCCACCATTTTATTTACACATGTAAAGAGGGAAAGCAACTTGAGAAGTGTCAAAATCACCGACTAGAATTTCGGGATGTAAATTAAGTTTGTATGCGGAACGATATAACAGCGATTTGGAACGAGGGACGTTTGGAAGGGGACTTTCGCGTCTGTTTGTTCCATCAGCGTCCATTTCCACGTGCCTGCTGAGGGAAAATCACCGTGTAAAACATGTTTAAGCCTTATTTAGCTCAGCATGTGTAACAGTTGAGAGGAAATTTGTATTTTGCAGCTGGAAGTGAGTATAAAGAACTTCATAAAAAGTTTGAGCTCACAGATTATGTCAAACTCACCTGCATCTCTCCGACTAAAACCTCGACAATAATTACCGCAGTGAATATTGGGTAACAAACGCTTCAAAAATAACATTGATATGGAAACGTTAATGGAAGCTTTACAGGTCAAAAGTCATGTAGATGCAAATATATGTATGACAGTATATAAGCATTAAAGTCTAATTCTGTGAAAATACATGAACTAATTCTATCTATCTATCTAGCTATATTTTAAACATGCATGTATTTAAGTTTTAAAAATTTATTTTTATGTTTTGTGTGAATTTATGAATGAATTCTGGAGCAGTAGTGTAGGTGTGTATATGTAATGTATTAAAATATTGATATAACTGATTAAATTATAAGTGTGTGTGTGTGTGTGTATATATATATATATATATATATATATATATATATATATATATATATATAAAACATGGAAACGTTAATGAACAATGTCAAAAAAGATAAATTACCTATTGCAATGTTTTATGCAAGTATTTGTATGTTTATATATACAGATACTGTAATAAAATGTGCAAACACTGGTTATCATTATTATTTTACATTGGCATAAACTAATGTAGACAGGTTAAATATTAAATCATGTTTTTGACTTTTTGTGTGTGTGCGTGTATATATATATATATATATATATATATATATATACACACACAGAGGAAAAAAAAGAAACTTGCTTTGCCTTGGAGTTTATATTGTTTTTATTTGTATTTACTTGTATGTTCTCTGTGTTTTATTTTGCTCCAGTTTTAAGAACTAACTGACCCCAGCTCTTTTATTTTTTTATGCATGTATTTATTCATTCCATCTGGATGTGTTGATTATCATTTCAGTATCATGTTGACCTGACAGCACAGCTGTGTTTCCAGCACATCGCAGGCAGACAGACAGACAGGTGATGTTTCTTGTCTCTCTGGCAGTTCTGCTCTTTGGCTGCGCACCAAGTAATGTGATCAATCAGAGGTACTTCAGAAATGCCGCAGTCACAGGTGTCACTCATAAACAAACATGCTGCCCCGGCTCGAGTTCACGGAGCGCGTCTGTCCCGCTGTGAACTCTCACATGCTCCTGGGAGCTTTTTACCTGCGTGTGTCTCGCGTGGCTCTTGTGTTTGGAGACAAAAAGGGAGGATCAGCACTGATGACCCAGAAAGACACTCACGGATGGGCCTAATTAGATTAGCCCAGTGTGACGAACGGGAGATGACGTCATGGCTCTGCTGGCCCGGTCATGTGACCGGATAAAACTGTTGGAGGTTAATGCTTAAATTGTGTTTGTGCTCTGATCTGGGATCAGATGACATACTGAAGTGTTACTTAATCAGAAACTTCATTAGAGAACCAGGGTAAATTATATGCTATAAAATGATTTTTCTCTAAATTCTGATTGGATGAGCCACATTAGAAGCAATTTGTAAAATGCAGATTATTAATAACAGCGCTTATTTAGTTATACAATATACAGTGATAGATCTTCTCTTACTGCTGGCACAAAAATATCACTCGTTTAGCCATTTTATAAGGTTTGCACAGCAATTTTGCATCATTCTCCATGGCAGCATAAAAATAAAATAATAAATAGGCTATATTTTAACATTAGTGTATACTTATATTTTATAATGGAAATATTTTTTTAATGTTTATAAAAGTTTAAATAAATATTTTAAAACAATATAAAGTTGTATTTTTAACACTTGAATTTATATAAACAATTTTCTATTTTTTTTTTATTTTATATTTATCCTCCTTGTGGCCTTCTTACAACTGATCTCCGAAACCGATCTTTCTCACTATACTCTCTCTCTCCTTATTTCTTTATTTCTTCTCTAAACATTGGGCTGTCAAGTTTCTTCTTTTATCACACGACCGGTCATCCCAGTATAGATACAACATCTGTATTTCATTGCCGCCGGAGTAATGATAAACACACTCTCACAGCTGATCCAAAACCCACATCTCACGGATGGAGGTGAGTGCTGGATATATTACTGTTAAAACACCTTTGAATTTATTTCTTCAGGCCCTGCTTCCCTAGAGAGGCCGGCCCTCGACTCGCTCTGCGGGATTATGGGAGGATTTTCAAGGCTGCCTCGTCCTACGCAATCAGATGAAATGTGCAGGCTTGCAGAGACTCGGCAAATGAAACTTCACTAGATCTGTCCGAAGCCACATAGGGTTAAGTTGTGTTGGATGAACAGAAGAATCCTCTTTTCCGTCCTGATTGGTCAGAAACAAGTAGTCCATGTGATTCTCTGCATCTTCTCAAATCAAAAGATGCTTTGTATGAGGAAGAGATCCAAATTTAACTCAATATTTACTGACATTTTCCACTGCAGCTGTCTAATCGCATTCACACAGATGTTCAGTTCAATTATGACGTGCTACATTACGACATGGTGATGGGAAAAAAATCCCATCAATGCGTTTGCATTCACTTGGAAAACTTGCATGTTCCTCCATTAAAAACTTTGCATTTGCTGGCAAAAATTTTGCAGTGCCCGAGATACATTTTCACTCACAAAGCTTTCGTGTTCTCCTGAAAAACTTTGCATTTGTTGGCAAAACTTTCACACTCCCTCAAGAAATGTTGGCGGTTGCTCAAAAAACTTTTGCATTCGCAATTCGAAATTTAGCTTTCGCAAACAAAACTTTCCGTTTCCTTGAGACACTTTGCTCTCGCAAACCTTTTAAATTCCCTTAAAAAACTTCGTATCCACTGGTAAAACGTTTGCATTCCTCCGAAATTTTTACTAGTAAAACTTTTGAATTCTCTTGAAAAACGTATTTGCTGGCAAAACTTTTGCGTTCTCTCACAAAAGTTTTGCGCTTTCCGCAGAAACTATGCATTTGCTGGTAAAATGTTCGCGTTCACCCAGAAATTTTTAATTTCCTAGAGCTTTCGCGTTCCCCTGAAAAACTTTGCATATGCTGGCAAAAGTTGTGCATCTCCAGAGAAGTGTCATGTTCACCCACAAATCTTATGAATTCCTTTGAAAAACGTATTTGCTGGCAAAATTTTATTTCCCAGAGAAGCATTGCATTTGCTGGCAAAACTTTTATGTCCTCCGAGAAACATTGCGTTTGCTCGCAAAGCTTTTTTATGTTCCCCTGAGAAACTTTATATTCTTTGGCAAAATTTTTGCATCGCCACATAAATGCTGCGTTCATTCACAAAACCTATATATTCTCCCGAGAAACACTGCTAGCTAAAAAATTTGCATTGCCCCAAGAAACATTGCATTTGCATTTTCTGGCAAAATTTTTACATTCTGCGAGAAAAATTGCGTTCGCTAGAAAAAAAAAAAAAAAAAAAAAATTATATTCCCCTGAGAAACTGCATTTGTTGGCAAAAATTTTACGATTCCAGAGAAACGTTGCATTCACACACAAACCTTCTGAATCCTGTCTTCCCCCTAGAAACGTTGCATTTTTGCGATGTTTGCAGAACTTTATGGTCCCTCAAGAAACATTGCCTTTGTTCGCAAAACTTTTACATTCTCCTAAAACACTGCGTTGAGAAACTTTACATTTGATGGCAAATATTTTTGTGATTCTCCCGAGAATCTTTGTGTCTGCTTGCAAATCTTTTGCAAAATTTGCATTTGCTGGCAAAATATTTGCGTTCCCCGGAGAAACTTTAGCATTTGCCCAAAAATGTTGCATTTGCTGCCAAATCTTTGGAGTTTCTCAGAGAAATGTTGTGTTCGCTCACAAAATGTACACATACTTTAAGAAACTTTGCACTTACTTGCAACAAATGCAAGTTTTGCAAGCATACAGAACATAAAACTTTTGCAAGAGAGAACACGAAAGCACTAGAATGTATTTTTTTTCCCTCTCAATGTCTCTATATGGGCTCCACAGTGTCTTGCATATTATGATGCAACTGAAAGATTAAAATTTGAGAACAACAACAACAACAAAAAAATTAATTTTGGCCTCGATGCACCATATTTGAGTTTGAGCGTCTGTGCACATGAGATTCCAGATGATTTGACATCTCAAAACCATTGTTTTTTGTCTTGTAATTGTTTATAACTTAAGTAACTTGAATAAGCATATGCATAAATCAGATTTCAGAGCTTCAATGGTCAACTTTCAAACAATAACTCAGCCTGCTTTGTGCACAAAGCTAGAAAACTTGGAATATAGTGCACGAGTGATTTTATGGTCTTTTTGGACTTCGAAAGCCCTTTTATTGTATGAAATGTTGTGTTTCACAGGTTTGGAACGACATGAGGGTGAGTAAATGATGACAGATTTTTTATTTTTATTTATTTTTTTTTGGTTGAACTGTTCCTTTAAGTGCACAAAGCTTATTTTCTTATGATAATCAGATCTTTGTTTTCCTAATTCGCCCTTTCCTTTGCTCTCTGTTTCTTTCATTAGCTCTCTCGAGTGTCTTTTGAACGGCTCATCCCGGCAGCTTGTCCTTTCTGATTAAAAGCGAATTAAAACAAAAGATTTCTCGGCACGGCGACACGCAAAGGCCTGCTTTAATTACCAGCACTTTGAACCGCGAGCGTGTAAAGCGTGGCGTTGTTCTCGTCAGTACAAGAGAGCACTATTGGAGGAGATGTGCGTTCCTCGAGTTCTCTCGCGCACCTTCATCCGTGCGTGCAAACCGAGCCGCGAGCGCTAACAAATCTAATGACTAATGATGTGCAGGTGTTTGCCACCGATCCCGCCGCTGTAACTGCGTTTCATTTTGCGTTGCAGCGGTTGGCGAGCGCTTGGGGAAAGCTGGTCGTGATTCAGTATGTTTGGCGTGTCGTTTGCGCTGAATGGTGCGTTTGAATGTAATCTGTCTCTGGGGACGAGGGGCCCCGCTAAAACCTGACACGAGAGAGACGGACGTAATCTGAGGGAAAAAAGGCCGTTCCATACAGCACTACAGTGTGCATGGAGATCTCTGCCAGGTTACTGAGGATATCGCGCCACCTGCTGGTGGACAATGAAACTGTCGGTGATTTTTCAGTAACTCACGGAAAAATAGACTTTTATAATATTTTTCTAGTCTAGACATGATACGGAGACAGATTATTTTAATGAATCAGTCTGTATCAAAAGGATTTTTAAGTCACTTAGTATTTATAAATCTCATGTAAAATTCATCTGAAAGGAACTTTGCATGGTATTTACTTATGGTACCATAGTAAATGTGAGAGATGTGACATTTGTGTTGTTTGCTTTGTAGTAGTATGTGCACACCGTAAAAAAAAAAAAAAAAGTAGGGCAAAATGTATTGTATTAATATGAAGAAATATTTTTACAGGTGTTTTACCTGTATTTTTTTTAATTTTGCACTCAATTCTATTGTGTTTCAGGGTTAACAGAAATGTCTATAAAATTACTGGATAACGTCCTGGTGGAAAATTACCAGTACAATTTCCTTTTTGTTTTAAAACATAAAAGTGCATTGCTTAGCATGCACATTGGTTTATGAGTATACAAGTGAATACATATATACAAGTAATATTTCATATATACATATATAATACAAGTAATATTTCAGCTAAATTAGACTGAATTTCAGTTTTGTGTAAGCCAGTATTGTACAATATTGACCTCTGAACATACTTTGCCCTCTACTGGTTCCTACAACAACAACAACAACAAAAAACTAACTAAAACAACATTACCATGGAACAGCTGTTTGTTTATATATATATATATATATATATGTGTGTGTGTGTGTGTGTGTATAGGGTGAAGTCAGCCAAAATGGGCCAAGTTTTGGTAAATGACTTATAACAAATAAGCTAAGCATGAGATCTAATGACATTCTTATAAATTAGCATGGGTCTCTTAAATATATTTATATTTTTTAAATGTGAAAATGTATAAAAGTTTTAAAATGATGAGAGTTAGAGTATCAGCAGGTACCTTCTTGAGCCACGGCACAACAGTCAGGTAAAATGGGCCAATATAAAAAGAGAACAACACAGGTCATTTCAGCTTAAATCATTTTATTTTTAACAGTAAATTGACACTATTGTCTTTAGCGTGCCATAGCAACACCATAAATGTATTTCATTAAATAGAAAGTTAATTGAATATTTATTTAAACAATGCAAATAAAAATGAACTGATCATGTTGTGTAGGTGTGTGTTTCTGTGCATTGGTGTCTTTTGTGTGCATGTATTTGTGTATGCTTGTATTTTTTTTTAAAGACTGTTAAGATTTTGTATGGATACATATCTACAGTAGGCCTATAAACCTATTTTCACCCTCAATTTCTGTGTAAAAGTGTGTGTGTGTGTGTGTGCAGCCCATTTTACTGACATCTTCCTTTCTTTCCCTTTCTCTTCTCGTCTCTGTTTCCTTTCTAACTGCAATGCAGTTAAAAAAAAAAAGACTGTTAAGATTTTGTATGGATACATATCTAGGCCTATAAACCTATTTTCACCCTCAATTTCTGTCTAAAAGTGTGTGTGTGCAGCCCATTTTAGCTGAAAATTGTGGCCCATTTTAGCCTAACCAGCCATTTTTTAAACTTTTTTTATTTGAAAGAGCATGTCAAAACATTGTTCATAAACCTTTGCTTTGTTGGTCAGCTTACTTAATTGATTTAGTACCCTTATTAGTGATGAATGAAATTAACTATGTCAGGCTCAATTACCTTACTTACCATTTCTCTGACAAGCTTCATGTAACACTCTGCCCTGCCCGCCTTAAAAAACTCAGACCAATAAAAATGGTTGTTACATGTCAACAAGTGTTGAAGCAACAATGCAAGATCATTTATTGTGATTTTCTGTAAACAAAAATTAAAGAGATATGATGCTACAACCTTATTTGGCCCATTTTACCTGATAGCCCATTTTAGCTAACTGTGTGTGTGTGTGTGTGTGTGTGTGTGTGTGTATATATATAGGCTGTAGTTATATATTTTTTTTTTCTGGAAGAATTGATTTTTATTATCAAGCTAAATGCCTATTATTTATTATTTCTCCAAAATATTCAATTTCTTCACGTTTCCAGGTACCTTCTGGGATGATTCAGCTCTTCTATGTTACTCACTGGAATATTGGTAGGATATTAGTTGTGTGTCTGTGTGTGTTTGGTATCTAATATACTGAAGATTAGCAACTGCATTTGCTCATTCACAGCCCTGCTGTTTCAATTATGCACACAAAAACGTGATAATAGAATAAAACAACATAACTTTCTTAGTGGAAATTCCCCAGCGGCAGTTCTTCACGATCTGAATCGCTCCAGCGACCTCTAACGGCAGCGCTGCGTACTGCATTGTTCCAGTGAAGCGATATTAATACATCTATATTTTGTTACCCTAACAATCTTGCTTTTCCACATTAACTTCCGAAACATTTTTGTGATACAACATAATATATTTTTGAGAGAAATTAAATAATTATCTCTCGCTGTGGTCTCTAAGACTACAATTAACTTGACGTAGGTTGATGCTGAATTATATTTTCCAAGCATCGCTCCTCTTAATAGTCTTGAACGTAACGTTTCTCTGTGATTTAGCCCTGGAGATGTGTCTGTAATAGCATATGGTTTTCAGGCCTAATTACGTTAAATGCAATTTAAGTTTATTGTCTTTTGCATCAAGGGAGAACATGCACATCTCAATTATTAACCAAACTGTCCTCCTTTCTTACTGTCTGACAATTTATAGCGGGATTCAATCAAGTTCCCGTAAGTAAAACCGATGATTTTTACTTTCGTTGACGGGAAAGCACTCGATGGTCAGGCCGCTGTGGGCCTCTGGTCAACAGAAAACTTTCTGCAGTCTTCAGCTACGTCCCATTGACAGATTTTGACCAAAAACAAATAAATTCAGTGAAAATGAGTGAGGACATTAGAGCACAGAACAAAAAAAATATGCAGTGTGTTAAAGTCCCCTCTCATTCAAGTTTGTTAACAAAATAATAAAGTATTTAAATGTAATGATATCCTAAAATAAAAAAGACAAGCAAACCCCAAACTTGGATTAGTTTGCTGTCTTGAAACAGTAAGACCACCAAATTTAGTTTAAACTAGTTTTATTTGGTTTAAAATGCATCTATTTTGTGGCTTGCTAGTCTTGTATGATTAGCTTAGCAACATGCTAATTGCAGACTGTTCGAAGAGTTATTGTCACTAAAGCCATAAATGGCACAATGTGGATGTCAGATTGACCACATCTTTTATTTGCATGAACATAACCATACGTTTACGCTAAGGCTAATTAGCAAGTCAAATGGCGTTCAAGCTCAGAATAAAAATGTTTGCAAGTAACACCTCTAATCAGTGTTGTAATTTCCCTGTGTTTCCAGATTAGTCACATGACGTTTGCGGCTCAGTTGATTGGCTCAGAAAGTTCTGTCGTCTCCAAGAGCAAAGATGGCCGATTTGAAATCTCCAGGTATTCCACCATGTTTACACTGCGTAGCAATTGTTTGCTCACACAGTTTATTTGATCAGAGTAACATGGCTAAATCTTCCTCAGTCTCATGCCACGAACCCATAGTTTTAGTAGCTTCAGTAAATGTGGATTTCTGTCTCCACACCAGCTTTTCCAGACACTCCTGGTGGCCCGTAACAGTCATCTGTCACTCATCGGCCCAGAAAACAGCACCTAATGGCTTTCACAAGTCAGCGTGGAATAATTGTTTATAATTCATCAGCCAGGCCTGTTTGAGTTCAAATTGAGAGCTGAGCTCATTTTGCATATGGCGAATTTAAAACCAGCCTAATGTGGAAAATGAAACACTAGCATTTGAAAAACACAACTTTATTAACAGGTCTGAGAATGCCATTGACATCCACGTTGACGATGAGGTCATGTTTACACGGCGTCTGCTTGAAGATGAGTCCCAGAATGCACGCACACACACACACACACACACACACACACACACACACACACACACACTCGTACAATGCTAACAGTTGTCTTTTCCATCTTGCAGTCAGTAGACATCCGACAGAAGCTCACAGATGAACCTGTAGATCTTCTTCTGTAGAACACAAAATCACAGACCAAACAAGAAAACAGAAAAATCCCTTCTTAATTAAAAAAAATAAATATATATTATTTCTTGGTTTACCCTTATAAAAAATAAGTTTATTCAAGTGTGCTATTAGTGTACTTCTTTTAAACTAAAATAGGAAAGTATACTTTTAGTCTACTTTTTATGTACTTGGGCTTTATGTACTTCTCAGAAATATACTTAAAATGACATTTAAGTATACCTGACTTATAAAAAGTCTAAATATATTTGAGCTATACTTGTGCTCCTAGAATCCGTGTTTTCATTGTTATACGGTAGGAGGCGGTAGTACACATCTTCTGTACAGAATTTCCAAAAAAAAACACAAGTGAAGAAGAAACCGAAACAACAGATGCTTCCTCAGGATCATCAGACATAAAAAAAGCATCAAAACTGTGTAACGTTATGGAATAAAATGTCGACCAATGAAGAGGTAATAATGACTGTCAAGCTCAGGGGTGTTGATTGACTCCATCTATGTTTTGATTGTCATTCTGAATCCAATTCATAGTCTTTTTTTTCAGCTTTTTGTTCAATGTTGTTTATTTCTTTATTTATGAAACTTACCCACATTCAAGTGTTTAAAAAAAGAATGCATGAAGCTAGAATAAAATGTTTTTGTTTACAAGCAGATACCCTGTTCTTCCTTTTGATGTTTTGTACGTTCAGATATTCATACAACAAAATACATACAAATTAATAAATAGGGACATAGTAGTATGATGTAAAGTTCACTTAAAGAAAACTTACAAGTATACTTGCAGTATAAAGCTAATAAACTAGTAGTTTACTGAGACTATACTTCAAAGTGTACTAAAGATGCTCCTACAAGTATTTAATTAGCCTAGTAAACTATCAGGATACCTATAAGTTCACTTTTAGTATAGTTGCAGTACAAGCTAAAAACTTTGATGTAAACTAGTTGTTTACTCAAAGTTTACTACTGGTATACTTAAAGTATACTTAAAAGTATATTTTATATACCAGAAAGTAGGCCAATTTAGTCCCAAAGAGTATTGAAATAGTACACTTACGAGTATACTACTACTACACTGATATTTGTATACTTACTACATAAAGTATACTTAAAAATATACTTGAACTTTACTTAAGTGTACTTTATAAAATAAACTGAAGTATACTACTTTTTGGTAAGGGTAACACCAAACTCTGTTAGTATCAGTGGTGAGTTGAGTGTTCAGTGTCCTAATGTTGTGTACAGAGTTGTTCCCTATCTAGTGGATTCCAGATCAGTGTTTTATGATATTTAAGATGCTGTCTTAGAAGTTGGCTTTCTGGTTAGTGAGTAAACAGCAAAGTAGCATGTAAAACAACGATAATGTGTTTGTGGAAATCAACCCTGCATTAGAAACCTTCTTAAACTAGAGTGGTTTGCAGGTTGTTGCTGGTTTAAACTGGTCTTGTTTTGTGGTTTAACTGGTTTAGCTAGTCAGCCATTTGACAAGAGCCACAATACCTCCCTAAAACCATCAAAACATGGCTAGGAAACCAACAAACTACCCTAGTCTAGTTGTTGCCTATCTAGTGAATTCCACATCAGTCACCACTGAGGTTTCATGACATTTAAGCTGCTGTCTTAGCAGTTTACGTCCTAGTTAGTGGGTAAACGACAAAGTAGTATGCATTAAAACAGCTCCTAACTGGTTTAAATTTATCTTGTTTTGTCGTCAAGCTAGTGTTTAGCTGGTTTAGCTATTTGGCCATGTGACGGGCCATAAAACCTCTCTAAAACCATCAAAACTGACCAAAATAGACTGATTTGAACTGCAAGGAAACCGACAAACTAATAGGCTAGATGTTCCCTAAGTGGATTCCAGATCAGTCACTTCTGGTTTCATAACATTTAAGATGTTGTCTTAGAAATTTGCTTGCTAGTTAATGAGTGAACGGCAAAGTAGCATGTTTTAAAACAGCACTAATGGGTTGTGGAAGTGAGTCCTGCTTTAAAGACAATCTTAAACTAGACTGAAGTGGTTTTCTGGTTATAATTAGTTTAAATTGGTCTCCTTTTGTGGTAAAGCTGGTGCATAGCTAGTTAGCCATGTGACAAGAACCACAAAACCTCTCTAAGACCATCAAAACAGACTAGCCTAGCCTTATTTGAACTGCTAGAAAACAGCTTAATTACCCTAGGGTAGTTGTTCCCTATCTAGTGGATTCCAAATGAGTCACTTCTGAGGTTTCATGACATTTAAGATGCTGTTCTTAGGCTATGTTCACACTTGGCGTCTTTTTTGAAGCTGCCAGCATCTGTTTTACATTATAATCCTATGGAGTAAACCCTGTTTTCAAAAAAAATCCTGAGCGCTTTTTAAAACGCCACCGCCGGCGTCTTTTTCTGCAGCTCAGCGTCTTTTCAAGTTGAAAAAAGTTCAACTTTTTTGAAAAAAACGCCCTACGTCAAGCGCCTTTTTGACAGCTGACCAATGACAAGCGAGTGGCGAGTCGTTTCCATAACAACAAAAACAATGAGAAAAAAGGAGAAGATAGCCGGTAGAGAGATCGTACTAGTTTCAGAGCACAAGGCGTTGTATGAAACCATGTATCATCCAACCAGAGCTCCTGGACTAAATTGTTGGAAGCACCATACAGTTTTCTTCCCCGTATAATGTTGCACTCCCCCAAATGTCGTTGTGAACCGACATTACCCTCCCTGTTAACTTCAAAAGCCAAAGTTAACTTCAAAAGCTGACATTTCTGCAGCATACAGTGCTAGACTACCATTGCAGCTGTTGTTATAGCAACAAAAGACGCCCTCGACTGCTATTTGTAACTAAAACGCTGCCATCTTTTTATTTTACTAAAAAGCACTCGTCAACTTTTTTTAGTCAAAAAAGACGCCAAGTGTGAACACACCCTTATGCTGCGTTCAAGTCCTCCTGGGATGTTCATACTTACGAATTACGTAATTACGGCGTCAGGTGCGTTCAAGCCACTTTTTAACAAGATGGCAATTTAACGTTTCTACATAAAATTCTATGATTTTTTTAACTCCACATCTACAAAATGAATAAAGAATGTGCATTATTGTGTTTTTGTTTTTTTCTGTTTTATTCAATTTATGAAGGTGATGTAAACTGAATCATTGCATATTCTATGGTAATTATACAATTATATAATATTTTGTATATGTAATTTATATAGTTTTATTGTATATTACAAAAAAAGTTTTAATTTCAACACATTTACTGTCAATATCTATAGTCTTTATCTGCGTCCATTGCGCAACCGACATGTTTTTTCACTAACACGCCCCCAACTCGGAAACTCGGGGCTTAAAGAAAATGTTGAGTTTCCCACTCGTAATAACGACTTTGTGGTGGCGTTTATGTGCATTCAACTTAATATAAATAGTATCAAATACGACTAAATACGATCTATCCGACATGACTTGAACGCATTATTAGATGCTAGCTGCCTAGCTGGGGAGTTTATGGAATCAGTCCTGCATTAAAATCCATCTTAAATCAGACTAAGGTGGTTTGCTGGCTTAAATTGGTCTCCTCTAATGGCCAAGCTGGTGTTTAGCTAGTTACCTGGCTGGCCTCCGAGCCTGACTGTGTGACAGAAGCCACAAAACCACACTAAACCCATCAAAACAGACTAGCCTAGCCTGATTTGAACATCTAGGAAACCAAACTATCTTTAAAAAGTTTATTTAGCAGGTTAAATGCAATTTCACCAGCTCTGGTGTATAAATAAACATGATTTTTCTTGGAAAAAAAGAGAGATATTAACACATTCAGAAAATGAGGCTAATGCTACAGGCTAGGCTAACTGAGGCAGGGATTGGCCAGGTAAGCTGTCATTATCTGAAGAGCGATCATGTTATTAAGATGTCACACGGTAGCCAGTTTAATGCTAACAACTTGATTGATTGCGGGAGTCCTTCATGTGATAATGGAATATATATTTTATATATTTTTTTATATTTTCTTTGACAAGGAGCGCTAGCTTCAATATAAAGCTTGCACGCCAAGCTAACCCGAACCTAGGGGTGCGAATAATCCCACAAGGCCACTGAAAATGTTGCATCGCTGCTTTTCTCGCCCTTAATGATGAACGACCTAAGGTGAACGATGAAGTTTCACGTTCTTCGTGGCGTATCAATCTTCAAAAACATCCACACGTATCGCATTAGCTGCCAGGCCGAAGGCTGACCAACCGTTGTACCGTGTTTTGATTCTGTGTGAAAGAAATCTGTGTGATCGCCAAGAACTCCAAGCCACAATATTTAATACACACGTCTACATTTACAGCAGATTTCTGCTGAATGTAAAGCAAAAATCTAATATTGTATAAACAATAATGAGTAATGAAGTGTGCGTGTGTTAAAGACTGATTTCAATAACGTGGATGGACATCTGAGAAAACAATGGCATTCGTGAGAGCAGTTCTGGTGAAGTATGTCATCATTTTTGTGTTAAAATACTTTCTCGGATGCCAGTTAGAAGTTCAGAGTCACTACAAAGCCCTATTCGGATGGTCATTTTTCTCATTGGGATGTCTGAAACAAATACATTAGCATGATAAAACTCATGTATTCGGATGGCAATTTATTCACGGTGGAGGAACAAGTTCTGTTGGTGTGTTCAAGTCTAAATGGGATGCTCGTATTTACGAGTTGGGAAGTCGTAATCAAGACAGTTGTGTTCAAGTCGCTCTGGTCGAAGTAAGATGGTGGTGTACATATTAATTATTTGATTATTTAAATATCCTATTTAAAAATAGGAAAACTGGCATGCTAGACTGGATAAACAATTCTTACTCTGTATTTCTGTCTTGTTTTCGAGTACAAGTATCTAAACGTTATTAAATCAAGATACATTAACTTGAGAAGCATAATGACATAAAGGGCTACTCCACCCCAAAATGAAAATTTTGTCATTAATCACTTACTCCCATGTCATTCCAAACCCCTAAAAGCTTTGTTCGTCTTCAGAACACAATTTAAGATATTTTGGATGAAAGCCAGGAGGCTTGTGACTGTCCCATTGACTGCCAAGTAAATAACACTGTCAAGGCCCAGAAAAGTATGAAAGACATTGTCAAAATAGTCCATCTGCCATCAGTGGTTCAATCTGAATGTTATGAAGCGACGAGAATACTTTTTGTACGCAAAGAAAATAAAAATTACGAC
>JAFVLL020020334.1:0-20056 GCA_021397915.2 Tor tambroides | reverse complement strand
TTTAAATATACTCTAAAAGTATTAGTTACCCAAAAAATTTACTCAAGTAAATGTAACGAAGTAAATGTAACTCGTTACTACCCACCTCTGCTCATGAGGTGTAACGTTATATTCTGGTAGTGGTGGGTATTCATCTTCCTTTGACGGTGCCTAAAACATTAAAAGAATAGTGTCAGGAGAAAACAATTAAACGACATATTATGTCTGGAACAGACTTGTCTGAAAATGCACTGAACTGTCTGTACATAAATGCATCAGGTACCTCAGTAAACAGTCTTCGCTGATATAATGTCCATGGATGCTTGACTTCACGGTCTGCAAAATATCTCGTTGTCCATGAATGAACATCTCGACCTCGTGCTACTGTAAACTGCGCAGTTTTAATTTGATTCAGAGTATCCACGCATGGAAACTGCTGCTGTCTCCTGATACAGCGAACTAGAGACAACAAGAGCGCGCTCCTACTGAATGCAGACATCTTGTGCGGTACAAAACCTCGCCTTAAAACTTAAATTAAACCTAAAGTATACAGACAGCTTTAACACGGCATGTTTCGGCTCAGTTGCCCCAAAAATCACGTTGACCTGCGGCATCAGAGGACAACATGACGTCAACAACACGCGGCCTTGGCCCTGACGGTCCTTTCAAAATAATAGTTCTTTGTAGTTGTAGTACATAACTGCAAAATACGCTGTTTGATTTGGATTATTATTATTATTATTATTATTATTATTATTATTATTATTGTTGTTGTTGTTGTTGCTGTTGTTGTAATAAAGTAAATCATTTCAATATTTTCTGAAAGTTATTTACTTTTTATTAGGATGCAGAATATCTTTTGTCTTCACACGATTAAGGTAGCATTAGATATTAAAAAGACATGTTGTTTATAATATAACATTTTTTCTTTTTTATTGTCGTTGTACTAAATGTAAAACAAATTATCAGAATATTATCTGGCTAATATTAACTTTATATTAAGTTAACAGCTAAAAGTTATTGTCTTTTACCAATTATTAGATACTGATAAAACTAAATATAAGCATTTTAATTCAGAATTATTTATATAGTCCTTTTTACAATAAACAAATAATAATAATAATAACAATAATAAATAAATACTTATTAAACTTACATTTTTCTTAAACTTAATTTTTCTTTTACATTTTTAGTTACTGTTAACTGCAGTAATACATAAACTGAGTTTTTTAAGAACATAATTATCCGCTGAATTCCCCAAAACGCTCTTATATTCTAATGCTAACGTGACTTTTATTTGAAAACAAAGGCTGTCTACCAGCTGTCGTGATCTCGCGAGATTTGGGGCTCTGGAGAGACTTTGTATGGGAAGGAGAAGTTTTGCACGGGCAGATCAGTGTTGTTCGAGTGTTAAGGATATTAAGGCTCAAATACTTTGCTTTACCACCTTTCAATAGTCAAGATAACGGACTAGTGTCGATTTCTTATCTACAGCGCATTTTCCTCAAGGAGAGATGAGCTTTTTATTGTAAGTATGAGTGGGTTCTGTAAATGGGAACACTGATGGCTAGTTAGCAAGCCTAGAAATACTGCTTTTGTCCCGAAGCTGCCTGTACATTACCAATCCTGACTCACAGCCATCATTTATTAGAAGCTAACAGTAATGATATATAAAACAGCTAATAGAAGCACAGTCTGATCCTGTCGCAGCAGATTAGTACCTGACCATCATAACACTAAACTGTAGTCTGGCTAATGAAGAATACTTAGCTAGTACATGAGGCCATCAGCAGCTGCATGAAATTGGGGATGGTTGCTCATCGTTACGACTGCCCTTGGATTCATTCTACAGTAATCCATGACCGCAGCTGTTTCCCCCTACATCATGTCATTTTTGTAAACGGGAGATGGCGCGTTTTGTGGATAGATACCAGTAGCTTTTTCTCAGATGTGTCCCTTCATCATAACCCAAAGATGTTGTTAGTGTAATACATAATTTCTGTTACAAATCTTATGACTGCTATCTAATAAGTGTTTTGTCGCCTTCGCGAAACGTACCAAAATCTTTTGACATCAAATTGCAACCTGAAAACCAGATATGAACAGTATGTCTGGATAATTCTACTGTGTACTGTACTAAACATATCCCAGTATAGTATAATAAGTCACAATACTTAATATTTTGCTTTTATTGTTTTGCTCTAATGTCTTTAGAAACATAAATATAACCATGTCAGCAAAGTAAAGTCTAATGCATTTCTATCTTCTGCTTTCTATTGAAAATGGGAAGTAGCCTGAGCTGTAAATCAGGCTGCATGATTCGCAAGATAATTCAGTGAAGCCTGACATTTGTGTACAATTTAAATTAATTTGTACATAGAGTGTGTTTTTAAATATTGTTTTGTTGCTAGCATAATTATATCCTTCAAACTGTTTGTGCATGTACATGTTTTTCACTTTGGGAAAACTGGAATTCCCCATCTGACTTCTGCTTGATGCTCTGATGCAGTCGCCTGACTCAAGAAAATATCATTTTGGGTAAAAGTGAATGTCATTTGGGACCATCACAACCTGAAAATGAGTCTGTTCTGATCCTCTTTATTGTTGGCTTGAAACATGTTGGTCATTCAAGTGAGTCCCTCAGAAGGTTTGCCTGTATTTGTTTATTACTTCCAGTGTCCCTTTCGCTGTTTGCTGTGCAAATTCTGTCCTGTTTGTGTCTAAACAGGTTGACATACCGAACAGAGCAGCTGTTGAATTGGTGAAGACAAGCTTTCTTTGAGGTGTTGACAGACCAGTAAATGCACATAGGCTTGAAGGGTCAACTCAGAAGGAGTTATTTACTGGGTTTTATGGAGCCGTTTGGGGGTTTTAACTATATTATGTATTTGAAAACCTCCATGTAGAGTTTTTCACTGAAGTTTGGCTTATCCAAAGGGCTATGAGTTTTATAAAAGCAAAAGCTTTTAGTAGTATTGATACCACATTTTGAAGTGACATACTTTAATAAAAGCAAAAAGAAAAGCATTTTAGGTAAAAGCCATGCGAGTTTGTGTTTTTGGAAATAAAATTGCTGCTGACCTCATTAAATTTTCTAGTCAAATGTAATTCTTCTTCTTCATGAGTTTAATTTAAATAGATAAATGTGCATTGTGGTGTTTTTGTTTTTTTTGCAAAACTGTTGTATACTTCTGGTCTTAATCAAATAATCCAAACAAAAAGCTGTTCAAAGAACATGTTTAATATTGTTCAATAGTGTGATTCTATACATTTTTAGTATTGCATCAAATACCTGGATTGCAATTTTCATCACAATATTAAAAAAATAGGCTACAATAATTGTAGCTTCTGTAATTTGCTGTAAAGAAGGCACGTGTATCAGAGGTTTAGATTCACCTTTTATATTTTGTAAAGTGAGTTTCTAAATGTAGAAGTTTAATGATTTGCAATTTTGCTTGACTAAGTTTGGTTCAGTGTAAGTTTGTCATAATCATTAAAGCCTGAGCATCCTGCATTCTTACTCTGCCGTTCTACAGTGGAAGCCGCTCGTCAAAGACGTTCAAGCCGAAGAAGAACATTCCAGAGGGCTCACACCAGTATGAGCTACTGAAGCATGCAGAGGCCACGCTGGGCAGCGGGAACCTGCGCATGGCTGTCATGCTGCCCGATGGAGAGGACCTCAATGAATGGGTTGCAGTCAACAGTAAGCATGTGACTTTAATCTAGGAAAAAATAACCTGTGTTTGCATCCTCAGCGTGTGCTAGAAGGCTGAAAATTTGCCGTGGCTATAAAGGTCTTATTTTATTGAATATAGATCTGCTGCTACATAATTAAATATTAAATTAAAATTTCAGAAAGGCAAAAAAGTTATATCATATGACATGGCAATGCAGTTAGTTCTTAATTGTATACAGAACTATATTTGTCTTCATTATTCTTTAATAATTGTAGATACGACCTCATGCATCCTTGCTACCAAGAACATCTCAGCCTAAACATATCTGTCGCATTCATTTTCATAGCTTAATATCACTGTTTTCACAAATATTATATGTGTACAAATGCTAACATCACAACCCTTTAAAATAGGTGCAGTCAAAACCAGGACTTTCATGTGTTTAAAGGGGTCTTCCCTCTAAACATCCATTTATAAGGCCTGTTTGTAGGTCAGTTTTGCAACATGTGCATGGATTAATTCATAGCCCTTGGCCTTCTTCTATTTTTAACAATAGAGACAGTGGAAGCTTTCTTAGATTATTAGCCGCAGGGACAGAGGGCTGAATACAGACTCTGGCATCACTGATGTTGCTTGGGTTTAGGGTTTCATCTAATTGCTGCAGCTCGTGGAATATTGGGTGTACCCAACTTCTGCTATATAATTAGAGCAGGGTTGCACAAACCCCTTGGGGTTTGTTATGAAACTGCAGGGGTGGTAGATATTTATGTTGTTAATCTTTGGAACAAAACAATATGGTCTTGTCAGTATGATTTTAGACCGTAGGTTTTAACATGAATAGAGTGCTGGCATAGTTTTGTATTATAATGCTGTTACATGTGCTCGTAGCTGTGGACTTCTTTAACCAGATCAACATGCTGTATGGGACCATCACAGACTTCTGCACTGAGGAAAGCTGCCCACTAATGTCTGCTGGACCCAAGTAAGTATTAACAGGGATTTATCATGGGAAATATTTTGATAATATTACCATTGAAAAGTTTGAGATTGGTCTTTTAATACAATACTGTAGTATTGTGAAATATAGTGCGTGCATAATTATTAGGCACGTTGATATTCTGGTCATATTTTTTTTCCAAGCACATTTCAGCAACTCCAAACCACATCAATCTTAATAACTGCTATTAATTTTGTATTTAATCATTTATAAGTGATATATAATTGTCCATGAAGGCTGGAAGTGAATAACTCCTCATCTCTGCAAGACAGACTTTCAGGATAGGGGATAGACTAAAAATGAACTGTCAAAAGTTACTGCCAGATTCTGGAAGATAAATTCTTGAAAGAGTGGTACAAGAGGATGTGGTGCTTGTCCTTCAAGAATCACTCTCAACTTATCGGTCTATAAAGCCTATAAAAAAAAATCAGTCTTTCACAACACTTCAGCATGTTATTCTTATTAAGTGAGGGTCATTCTTAAGGATTTTTTTACCCAAGCAAAGTCTCTGAGAACCTGACATTTTGCACTTCTGGAGACTCCATTGTAGGTTGCAGTTCTGGAAAATGGTGGCGCTGGAAACTAAATGGTTCCTGATGGTTTCACACCTAATTCTTAATTCTTTTGCAGTTAACATATGTCTTTTCTTCTCCACCTGTTTTTTTCTGACTGTGCTGACCCAATGAGCATTTCGCTGTCCAATGGTCTTGCCTTAACTTTGCAAATTCTAGTATTGCATCTTTCTCATGGGCATTTAATAATTTTTGATTTTTCAGTCTGAGTTAAATCTCTTTTTTGTCTCATTTTGTCTGTAAAAGAAAATGTGCCTAATAATTATGCACACCTGAATAGGAGTGCAAGGAGTGAATAGAAGTGCAAGGAGTTTTTCACTTCCAGCTTCATGTACAATTATATATCACTTATAAATGATTAAATACAAAATTAATAGTAGTTACTAAGATTGATGTGGTTTGGAATTCGTAAAATGTGCTTGGGGGAAAAAAGATATGACGAGAATATCAACATGCCTAATAATTATGCACGCACTGTATTACAATTTTTTTTTTAAAAAAGTTTCTATTTGAATATATTTTAAAATGTCATTTATTTCTGTGATGGCAAAGCTGAATTTTCAGAAGTCTTTAGTGTCACATGATCCTTCAGAAATCATTCTAATATACTGATTTAGTGCCTAAGAAAGATTTCTTATTATCAATGTTGAAAACAGTTGTGCTGCTTAATATTTTGGTGGAATTCTTAAAAAAACTATAAAATTATTTCAAGTAGAAAAAAATATTACTTGATCAATTTAATGCATTCTTGTTGAATAAAAGTATGTATTTCTTTACAAAAAACGTGTGACTTGTAATGTGTACTTTAAAAATTGCTTGCATGTGTAATGTAAATTTCAAAAAATTATTTCTTTTCACTTGTTTCTTCTATGTTGTCTGCAGGTATGAATATCATTGGGCTGATGGAACCAACATAAAAAAGCCAATTAAATGTTCAGCTCCAAAGTACATTGATTACCTGATGACTTGGGTCCAAGATCAGCTTGATGATGAGACACTTTTCCCTTCAAAAATAGGTGTGCTTCTCCTTTAAATTTCTTGGGCATGATCTAAAAATTTGGCATGCTTTTTCTTAGTGTAGCTCATTATGATTATGGAGAGATTTGTCCACACGGTGGCACTTTTAATGCATCAATAAAGCCTGCTTTAAAAAAAATCAGTCTTCCCAAGGACAGCATATATTCTGCTGGTCATTTTTTCATCATTCCCTATTGCTTGGCTTCTAAAAAAAAATTTAAGTTGTTTTTCTGTAACATTTATAGGGGTTCCTTTCCCAAAGAACTTTATGTCAGTGGCCAAGACCATTTTGAAGAGACTCTTCCGTGTTTACGCTCACATCTACCATCAGCACTTTGACTCTGTTATCCAGCTGCAGGAGGAGGCGCACCTCAACACCTCGTTCAAGCACTTTATCTTCTTCGTTCAGGTGTGTACTTGTGGAGATGTGAGTTGGCTGATTTTGCTTATCACAAAGAGATGTATGTTTGGCTACCTCCAATATAAACACTTCTCTCTCTTTTATTCAGGAGTTTAATTTGATTGATCGGAAGGAACTAGCGCCACTTCAGGAGCTGATCGAGAAGCTCACATCCAAGGACAGATAAATCTGCTCTTCCCATCAACATCTTCTCTAATTTCTCTGTACAGGCAGCCTGGCTTTGTTATCTGTGTTTGACAGGTGTGTGGGAATGTTTCCTTCAAGAGTTGGTAAAAGGCTGACTCCCAAAAAAAAAAAAAAATCCCTTGATAAGCCACAACTCAACCCTAGGTCAAGGTCATAGTGGAATTTTGCTCCTTTTGACGTCGTCTCAAACACGATCTAAGTGCCTGATATGTCCACTTTCAAAATTGCTCGTTTGTATAAAAGCACTACCACTGCTATAAAACGTCTTTATGATTATTGACTTTTTTTTAGGAGTACATTGATGATAATTAGTGGTATGTTAGCTAATGGATTTATTTAGAAGTGCATAGATTTAAAAATACTGAATGAAGCGTTCATTGATTTTTTTTTTTTTTTTTTTTTTTTCACAGAGATGTCTTGGCTTCTCTTAAGTACTCATTTTAACTGCTCCCTGTGTCTCATGACATGTTTGGGATTTCCGTTATCTGCTTCAATAGTAGAACTGCTTTGTTCACTTCAGATTTTATCCAGCCCTCAGTGAATGTCTACTTATTGTAACACATTTCATTCTTTACCGAAGAACGTTGGACCCACAGTTTGCCTGCCATTGCTTTTAAACCACTACATTACTTTTGAATAAGTATTTATGTTGATGAGCCAGATTCTCTCCCAGACGTCACGGGTTTGTCTGTTAGAAGCTGGGATGAAATGAACTGACTATGCAAGATCGGTATGTCCTGTTTGATTTAATTTTTCATACACTATAAAACACAAGGCTTTTACATTCTTCTATTCATGGATGTGGAAACCCTGGGCCCCTTTTAAGTGTATAACTACAACAAATCTAATGGAAAAGATACATTTTCTTCTCTAAGCTGCCCCGATCTGTGTTGGTATTTCAAAGGTCCAGAACTTTCACTTAAAACACAAGCTAAATTATGAGGTGAATGCAAGTTGTATAAAATCTCTGATAGGTTTGATTCAAACTTGATGCTAGTTTAATAACTGCTTCTTATTCAACACACTTATATTGCTGTCAAAATAGTCGTTGGTCCTCGGTATAATTTAAGCAGTGCATACGTTTGGTCTTTATGAAGTTTCACCCCATGAATGTTTATTTTTCTGAATGTTACAGAAAACGTGTTATTCTGAATAACACGGTTAAAATCTTTCTCAGATTTTCACATCACTTTATTTCAGAACAGTATGAGATTGATTATAGACAAATGTACTAAACATTTTTGATTGCAAGTTGTAAATACTGTAAACAGAAAAGGTATGCAATTGGAATAACACGAGATGTGTAACTTGCTGAACTTTTGTGGTACAATGCTGAATACTGTTTATAGGATAATAAACCTGTTTGAACAAAATTTGGTGTTCTTTGTTTTAATAGTACAAACAACAGTATTATATGCTTTTTTTTTAAATGAATCATACTAGCTATTGCTATTACTAAAAACACCTATATATATATATATATATATATATATATATATATATATATATATATATATATATATATATATATATATATAGAATGTCTTTACAGTGGCGTATGTATAATAAATATTTTTGTACAATCTCCACAAATAAGCAGGGGCAGGGTGAGATCCAGTTTGTCCAAGAAAAAAATACTTCCCATAAAGTATACTTATTACTTAATTAATCCTTAATTATTTTAATACTAGTCTGGCCTATCCCATAACCCCTCCTTTAATTAGGAAAAATAAAAATAAAAAGGTAGGAGCATGTGGTCATGGAATTCTCATATGGGTGTGACAAAAACTGTAGTTTTGAAATCCATTTAATCTTGTCAGTCAGCTTAGTCATGTGTGGCCATGATTTGGTTTATCCCTCAGGTCTGTGGTGTTGCTATTAATCTCCCTCTGCTGGCTAATGTTTGTTGAAATTAGATGCAAAACAACAAACAGTCACAATAGGTGAGCCAATATCAACCCCTTGCAATGAGAAAGTTACAGTTTCTGTTGAGCTTCTCAAGCCTCTCTCTCCATAGGCACTTCATCTTAACCTTGTGTTTTGAAACAGCATGAGTTTGGGTTGAGCAGTATGGATAAATAGACGTCTACTTCTAATAATAATAATAATAATAATAATAATGTTGGTTCCTGGACGATAACTATGGTGTGTATTTGTTGTCACTATCATTCAAAAGGTCATTTTCTAATAATTAACTATTATTAGGAGGACAAACCCATTTATCTATACCGCTCAACCCAATTTATCTTAATATCTGAAATCACACCACACCACACCATTTTAATAATTCTTAACCAAAATAATATTATGAAAGTAAACCCATGTACTCGAGATTTCTGGAAGGAAGCCTACAGCTGTAGACATAAACTCACAAGTAGAGGGCGATAAAACATTTGTGACTGAAAACTGACTCATTGAAGCACATCTCGTGACTAGCCTCACAATGACGCTGAATTAATGCAACAAGGTTCAATAAAAAGACAGAAGTGGCGACGAAAACAAAAAGACCATCTAAAATCTTTCCCTGAGTTGCTTTTGTTCATAAAGGTCAGAGATTTCAATGGACCTCATTGTTAAAGGCCAGAAATTTAATAATAAGAAAAATCTGATTCTTTCACGTTCGTTAGTTTCTTCAGAAATGGGTTAGTCTCAGTACCAGCTATGAGCTCAGTAATGTCATCAAGAATTAATGTGATCATACCTTGTCCTGACATGTGAGTTGTATTAGGTGGAACCAGTTATAGCCCAGAGCCTGTCTTCTTTGCAGTTCAAGGTATCAAGAAACGTCAAGAAAACCAGGACAGAATTATTATTTATCTTAATTTACCAGTTGTTTTATAAATCTCTCTAGTCACAGGTAAAATCCTACAATCCATACAGAGCAGTTTTGTCCTTCTAACTTGGTATGAACAATTGTGTAATATTGTGCAATGCCCAGTGCTAGATACTGTGTTTTCTCAAATGTCATAAGTCTGCAGTTTAACTGGAAGTGTAAGTGTTTTTCCTCCCTATTACATAAGCTCAGTGTTGATTAAAATCTGCACACTTGACCCCTGGGCCTCCGATTTCTTCTGTGCCTCTGAGCGACTTCATCTTGACAGCATTCTTATATTCTGTTTCTTTTGTTTATTCCCTAAAGGTTTGGTTCCATGCCATCTCGCTGTCTACACTGAGCCACTTCACATTTTCTTGTATTAGGATTTAATCTTGAGCATTTCTGAGTGTTTATTTAAAGGGATATTGCAGTGCACTATAAAAATGTTTTGTTTTGTTTTTGGCAATCCTTTTTATTCCCACTTGATGTGTAGCTTTAGGACATCATTACTTATTCTGCAAGACTCTCAACGTTCACAGCAGTTTAATGTATTCAGTTTACTATAATGACAACTAAAAATAGTTTGGTTGTTCTAGAACAAGAACAAGATTAGAATCTGGTTACTGATTACTGATCACTACACTGATATCTGATTACTACATATACTCACACACCATTCAAAATGTTTTTGGTTGGTAAGGTTTTTTTAAATACATGAAAAAACAGTAATATTATGAAATATTATTACAAGTCAAAATAACAGTTTCTATTTGAATATATTTTAAAGTATAATTTATTCCTATGATGGCCAAGCTGAATTTTCAGCAGCAATTAATCCAGTCTTCAGTGTCACATTATCCCTCAGAAATTATTCTTATATACTGATTTGATGCTCAAACATTTATTATTGTCAATGTTGAAAACAGTTGTAGTTTTTGTGGACACTAAAAAACACTCTCTTTAATGATTGTAAAGTTAGGAACTTAGTATATTTTAAATATTTTGTAAAATTATAGATATGTTTTGTCACTTTTGATCAATTTAATGCACTCTTGCTCAATAAAAGTATTAATTTCTTTAAAAAAAAAAATATATATATATATATTGACCCCAAACTTTTGAATGGTTGTCTGTATTATTATAAGTCTTTAGTCAATGTATATGGAGTTGTTTTGTTTTAGTTTTGCATCCACAAAATATCTGAAATGTGTATAATTAGTTTAGATAAACCCTTGGATCAGTCACACTGTATGACAACAAATGCACAAAACAACAAATAGATCCTCCTTTTTACCAGCAGCACAATGAATAGCGTGTCATAAGGGCATAAGTAGTAGTCATTTGTAGTTTATTAGTCCCTATTGAGCCTCACTCTGAGTGTAGTACTGGTTGGCATCTTTTTGTTCTCATTGAGAAATAATACAACTCTTGACACATCCTTGAATGTGACAGATCTTCTACCCACTTTAAGTACTTGAGCCGGGTTTGCAGACTTTCACACAGACGGATCTCTCTCTAATACCTCTGGTGTTTTCTCAAGAGATGAGCTTGACTGGAACGAACCGGCGCCACTTTGGGTGCAAAGACAAACAAACGTGTTCTTCTAATCAGTAAATCTCTACTGAGCAATGATGCTCCATTTCTGTTCTCTTTGTGATAGCAAAAGCATGCAAGAATGTTTATTATGTGATGAAGGAATGCAGAAATGAAGTATATTTGTTCCTTGAATGCAGATGTAGATAAACACACTCGGCAACATAATATATTTGGCCCTCTTCTTTAAAATACTTTCTTATCTATATATTTAAATGAAACTTTCATCAACCAGAAAGAATACTACAATCTGCCAAGTACATTGTAATCATATGAATGAAGGACAGGCTAGAGCACATCACAAACACTATGAGGTGATATGCATTAGTGTGGCAACAGACAAACAATGCATTTGAATGAGACCTATCTAAATGACTAGACGATGACGAATCTTATTAAGTGTGTATAGCATAAATCTTTTAAATGCTTCTGTAAACTACAGTGGGCGCATAAATCAGTTTAACAATAGTTGATTGGAGTTATTGCTCATGTGTGGCAATCATTCTGAATGTATGCACTCATTGTCTGCTGAGATTTGAGAGTTGACTTTATGAATAAGTACATGTACATGAATACATTTAGTTTCTGAGAACTAGAAGGGTCAAAGCCTTTGTCTTAACATGCATGGATATACTGTATGTGTACACAGTCATAGAGACATGTAAAACCGGAGTGTTGTCACTCTGAAAATTATTACACACACTGTATGTATGATGACTTGAGCATTCTGTCTCACACAGTGTCATGATCAGAGTGCTGTGCCCTCAGCACTACATTACACCTCAGTTTGATGATTTTCCCAAACTTGTTCATGTTCCCCAGAATATTTTGTTGTATTAATATTTTGAACATGTACTGAATATTCTGAACATGTCAAAAGAAAGAACAGAGCTTCTATTTAAAAAAAAACAATTCTAGCTTTATGTATTCATTTTTTATCAACACTTGAATGTGTGCAAGTTTAATGAAAAAAAGCAACATTTTGTACAAAAAGCAAAGAAAATCATGTTTATGTCAGACTATCTGGATCGGATTCAGAATGATGGAAGTATGGAAGTTCTTCTTCTCTGGAAGTCTATAGCAGCACATAGAACCATATGGTAAAAAGTTGTGAAATTTGGCATACAGATAGAGGACAGTCTGAACATTAACCACACCAAATCTGGAGTCTCTAACTTAAACCCTCTAGCGCCACAACTTGTCTAAATTTGCACATACGTTATTATTATAACTCAAAAGTTATTGTGCTAATAACTTTTGAGTAAGGGCTAGAAACAAAATTCTTTTCAAAAACAAAGTATTTTCTCTGATTTTCTTTTTTTTAATTCGGCTCAAGAGGATTCAAATGCACCCTATGATGCCATTTTTCATCATAAAAATATTCTGCCATTTCGAATTTTGTCATAAGGCTCTATCTCCCCAATACTTTAGCGAATCCAGATCAAACTTGACTTGTGTTATGACAACTATGCTCTAAGGTTACCTGCACAGTTTCAGCACAGTGCCACCTAGTGTTAAGGAGATATGAAAAACAGCTATTTTTGCTTATTACTTCTGAATGGTTAGGACAAAAATCACAGTCTCTTTTCATTCACAGCAGCATGCTGAGTCGAATGGTACCCAATTTTCCCATGTTGGCCATTTTGGGTGTTGACCATTTTAAATTTTGTCAAAAAATTCTTTATTTTAAGAATGCATAGGTGTATCGTTACGAAACGGCACCGTGCCCTGAAGGTACTCAGAAAGTTCCTTGTGGTCAAGAATTATAATTACATTTCAGAAAATGCTAATAACTTTTAAATATTGTCATGAGAGTAATCTCATGTCTATTGTCATGAGACTTCTCTTGACAGATTTCTTGGATCATGCCAAGAACATCAATACCAATTATGCCATAATTCGCAGAACTTCCTGTCTGCCATTTTGATTTATGTTGAAAACCTACTTTTTCAAACTCTTTCTTGAACATTAGTTTACTCTAGAGAAAACATTTTATTACCAAATTTGACCCAAATCATCTAAAGACCATGGCGGAAAAAATGATTGATTTCATGTTGATCGGCAAAATGATTTTCGTTTACCGCATTAACAAATTTGATGGCATGATGCTAAACTGCATCTGAGATTTATCTTTGCACAGCTTTGAAATACTGACACCAAACCTTACACTGTATATGTCATTGTCACCTCACACTGACCACACCACAACAATTTTGTACAACCGCCACCTATTAGTCAAAATTAACAAACCATTAAATCGTATTACTAATGATTGAATTTATGATTTTTCAGCCAGTTTGAGTAAAACCACCTTAAAATGTCTTTAATTACTCATTGTTGCATTTGGTCTGATCCCTGCCATGCTTGCTCCTCATTCTGTCTCTGTTGTACTTGGCCCCTTAATTGCAGCTTGCAGCTAAATTTTTACATATGCATCTGCTTACATACATGATCGCTTGTTTCTGCTTCTTCTTCACCTGATCCAGAGATTAGGTACTCTTTCATTAGCGCCTATTAGCACCTCCTACTGTATAACAGTGAAAACACAGAAAGCTGGAAAACCCTGTCAATGGCGGAGAAACAGTTAAAGTATTTTTTCGAGTATTTACACTGTTTTCTATTAGGCTACATTAAAGTGCACACAATTGCTGATTGGTTTATTGGAAATTGGTTAAATCAGCACATATAGGTTTTCCAACTGTCAAAAGGAGATGCACCAGGCAAATACCTCATATCATTCCTTCTCTGTTATTGTTTGACTGCTGAATCTCCATGGTAATTCAACCAAGATGTTTTTGCTTTTTTCCCCCTCTCTTCAATAGGAAAGTCAATAGGTGAAGACTTTTATGTCTCCTTTGTGTTTGAAATCCCCCACAAATCATTTCAGTTCCACAAAACAGCAATGAACAGATTTCTCTGAGCCTGCCAGAGGATAAAAGTGTAAACGAGATCAAAAAACTTATAGCAAGGATTGATCTTCGTGTGTATACTGCACGGGGCTTTCTTTTTTGTTATTGACTTTTTATTTGTTTTATCATCCCTGTAGCGTATTTTGCATAGAGACTTACTTTTAAGAGAACTGGCCTTTTTCACATTCCTTACAAATTCTTACAAAAATGGCTGGCAAAATAAAATATAAAATATAAATTATAATATAAAATCAATTTCATTTATTAATGTGGAAACATTACCATCAAGTCTGTAACTGACAACATGTTCTTCATTGCAGTAATGAGCGGGAATAGCTCTGAATGGATGCCAGGTTCAGTGAATTTCAGTGACCTGAGGCGGTGTCCAAGTGCTCCTTCAATTTTAACACCCAGCATGAGCCGCAGTGCTGTATGAGAGTCTGGGACAAATTAACCCCAAAACATTTCTGTTCCATTACCAATGACAGCATTATTCACTGAAACAAATTTGATGTAGAAGCAATTTTCACTCAGGAATGGCTAGTAAATTTCACAAACAATTACAAAGAAACGTCAAAGTAAAACATTGAATTAAACATGAAATTTTGAAGTAGAAAAACTCAAATAGTATTTTGTTATAAGGCATACTCTAATAATCTAAAAATTACAACTTTTATTTAAAACTTTATTTATTTATTTTTACAGTGAACGCTTTATTTTTGTATTTTCCTGTTTCTAGTTTTTAACCACAAACGTTCTACAACACTGTCCCCTCATTATATTTTTTAGAAGAAGGACCACATCAAATACTTTCATAATTGTGCCAACGTTCCACACTTGACAAGATAATTATGAGGGGCATGATATGAAAGTATCAAAGTTGAAAGCTTTACAAGTACAGACTCATGGATGCCTGTGAGGGCAATGAGAACCCAAAATAATAGCGTTAGCCATATTGAAAAGTGAACTTGAAACACCCATTCAATATAAAACAACACTGAAATGAGTAAGAAATCACAGGAAAACATTCCTGGCTTTATCATAGCAATAAACATATTGTCTGATGATCTTTATCTTAATAAAGAACATCTGGTGTTTTGGATTCCTCCATGGCCTTTAACAAATAAATGATGTACAATCATTTCATAAGAATATGGGTGATATTTTGATGCACATTGCTACCTAAGCTGAGGAAATACTCCTGAGCCCAAAGAGTAACAACCTTTGTGATTATAAGAACCTAAAATGAGGAACCTCCTGCCCATTTACACTCCCCAAATCACATCTGCACATAATTATGCTAATTAACATATGAACCTGAAAACGTGCCAGCTTGTGGGTGTGCTGTGCTCTGAACTGACATTATTATGTATTATAATAATTGTGCAGCCTTACATTAAAGAAGACACAAGCAGAGATGTGAAAAGAAATGAGAATGAGGAAAATAGTAACCTCCTCATTCCAAATGTCCACTCGGCAAATATCATTGAATTAACAACTGCAGTTAATGCTTTTTAAATAAAGCATTCTATAGTCTTATGTTTATGATGTTTATAGACCCATCCTTGACCTAACCACAGGCTCTACTCCTTAGTAGATCAACCAATTGTTGTACATTAAGTAAAAAGTGTTAGTTAGCACATTTGTTAGGTTTTACAGTGACTGACGTTTGTGGGTAGATTTATTTTGGTCAGCTTATAAATTTAAATCAGAAAGACATTTGTCATTATGTGATGTGATGAAATGTGAGATAGGTCAATTTATTTGTGTCCATATTACACATCTTGCATGTTTGCAAAAATCTGTAAGATGATCCAAGAAATGTATTAGTAGTTTTCATAATGTAAAGAAGACTAATTTGGGTAAAAACATACATTTTCATGGCTAAACATTGTTTGTTTAGGCAAGGCAAGGCAAGTTTAATAGCACATTTCATACACAGTGGTAATTCAAAGTGCTTTACATAAAATGAAGAAAAATAGTCATTAAAAAAATAATCATAACAATAAAAACAATGAATTAAAATAATAATAATAATAATCACAACAATAAAATGATATAAAAATTGATTTAAGATGAATTTAAAACAGTTAAGAATAGAAAATGATTATACATAAAATACAGTGCAATCAGTTCGGACGTAGCACAGTGCTCATTCAACAAATGCACAGCTAAACAGATGAGTTTTGAGTCTGGATTTAAATGTGGCTAATGTTTTAGCACATCTGATCTCTTCTGGAAGCTGGTTCCAACTGCGGGCGGCATAATAGCTAAAAGCGGACTCCCCTTGTTTTGTGTGAACCCTTGGTATTTCTAACTGGCTCGATCCTAATGATCTGAGTGGTCTGTTAGGTTTATATTCAGTGAGCATATCTGCAATGTTTAGAAAGTTTCCCTCAGGACTAGGAATAGGTTAAAGAAAAGCATAATGATCAGTACTATACAGGAGAAATATGCTTAATAGCACATACTAGCACACTTGAAATTTCCTTTCAAACAGGACCTTTCTGAAGACAAGTGGTTTGAAGAAAGGATGGATGGAAATTTCCTTTCTTTAAGTGTAAGTGTAAGAACTCCACTATGAATGAGTTTCTATTCATGCCAGTCTATGTTCAGACATGCATCTGTAAACCAGGTAATCATGTCTGTAGATTCTCTCTTTATATCTGCTTGCCCCAGGTATACCTTTTTTCTAAAGAGGGAGAGGGCTTTCTTGAAAATCTGAAACTATTGGTTTTGATTTGATTCAGCCATATTTGCATGTACATAAAATATATGCACTAACATTCATAACTAGTGAAGAGTGCAGTTTTTTGGATTTACAGATTCATGGGTTTTCAGTCTCCTTAAAGTATTTATCTGACATATGTATTAGCTAATTTATTTTTTCTTTGTTTCTATTTTTGGAGCAGGAGGGCTGACATTTGGAAAACAGTAATGAGATATTTAGTTTCTCTCTCTCTCTGTCTCCCCATGCACATTGATTTAATTTGAAGGTTTTCTTCAAGATTTTTTTCATCCTTTCCTTTGCTGTTGTTTTTGCTTTGAGTTGGAAAGAAGTATGCTGGCCTGTTGGTTCAGGTATGGTCTCTTCTCTGAAAACACTATTTTTCCAGGAACACTTCATTCCATTCCATGTCTCTCAGGAAAGAATTTTGGAAGACTCTATAGAACTTGGATGAGTTTCAGGTGGTAATATTGTTTATGTAATCTCTATCCTACAGTCAGATGCTATTCTTATTTTAAAATCTCTCAAAGCTGTATTCACAAGTATGATTTTATTTAATATTGTTGGATTTAGATTAAGAAGAAGGAAGGATAATCCCACTAAAGGTGCAGATCCATCCACATTCTCATCACCACATGCCTTCTACATCGTGTCTTTTGGAGAAGAGGCTGAACTGTTAGAAGGCAAACATTTTCCACTGGCATGCCAAAGAAAAAGCAACTCAGGAAAGTAGGGTAGGGTGATGGCTCTACCAATCAAATTTGAGGATCAGAACTAACTGTAGAATAATAATCAATAAATGATTTAAATATGGACATCTTTATAGTTGTAAGAGTTCCACAGTTCACTGAAAAGAGTGAGTGCAGAAGTGTGTATAGAGCAGCTCAGACATAACGAAGGACAATCCAGGAAACTGGTGGTTGAGAGTAGTATTTAGCCTACTGGATGAGATAAAAACTGGTGTAAATTATATGAGACAGGGATAATAGCTGACACTACAGCATGATATATGTATGAGAACTCTAGCTCGATTATTTTAAATATATTGTGTAGCATTGTTTGTTTTGGATAAGCAAATAAAATGTCATTGTAATGAACATGGTGGGAGGTAAAGAGAGCACCAGTGTTTGGAAAGCTTCTAAAAACTGTAGGCTAAGCCAATCAAAATGAATGCACTCTGAAAGCAGTTATGAAGATGTACACTATCAGCTACTTAAGGGGGCAATATATAGGCTATAACTATCTAGTTATATAATATATAATTTAATCTGAGCAATAGCAGTATTTCAGTGAATGAAAATCTTAATTAGGTTGCAGCGTCAAATTACATCAATTAACACAAAAACAATTAAGCACTAGAATACACTCTAATTTATATAACTGTATACTGAAAACATAATGGTTGAAAATTAAGCTTGATGTGCCACACCAGTAGGCAATTTCACTCCTTCCGCAAACTTTCTAAGAAGTGTTTACGTGTTACAGCAACCAGTTCGCCGTCTGAAAGAGTTTTTAGTGCCAGTGGCAACATAGGGTCAGCTAGCGGTTAAAATGGTTACTGCATCCAAATTAAAAATACTGAGAGAATTCTCGCCCGTCCTCCTTAGACTCGACCCTCATACGGGTTGCCAGATTGAGGGCGCGCATAGGCGACAAATCTTACACTGTAAGTTGATGAGTTGGTTTATCCGAGTTTTACTATTCCTCTGGTAATAGAGCTTCTTAGATGGATGCCGGGGATTTTAAGGTCGAGTAGACTCTGCAATCTTTGACAAGTTCATTTGCTGGCTTCCATGGCTGAAATATGCAGTGTAGCTAAGATATTGGCAACCCGGGGTGTCGAAATATTATTGGGTAAATTGGGCGGGATCACACAGATCAAAACAAAAACAGACATTCCGACAGGAACACACACCTATAACTGGCTGTAGCATTGTTTTTAGAGGAACAAGTATGTGAACTTAGCATGTTGCCCAAATATCTACAAACATGGTAATTTTATGCCTTAGTACAGTTACAAAAAATTACATACAGCACCTTTAATACATTAAATGGTATACTTTTTTCTTTATATACCCAGAAAGAATGTAAGTGAAATATGACAACATAGGGCCCATTGCAACATGACTGTATGGCAGCTTAAAATATTATGATATAATAATAATTAAAAAAAAACAAAAACAAAAACAAAAAACAAGACAAACTAAAATATTTGGTCAATAAAATACTATTAACTTCTTTATATAAAATAATGGGATTTCTAAATAATTAAAAATATACTAGGTTTGGAGTTTGACAGTGAACACAACAAAAAACACAACCATACAGCATAGTTCAAAAGAATGTAGACAAACAGATGTAAAAACACATTCAGACTTTCAGAAAAACACAGAACTGAACACAACACACCTCTGCCTTCCTCCACACACAGCTCTCAGAACAGGAGGCAAACAGACAAGCCAGAATGCTTTCTGTTTTAGTTTCTTGAAATAATAATTTCTGAACATTGAACATTGACTCTCAGTCTTTATACACCTGTTTTTATACACCTGTTAGGTTGTGCCCTGTTCACCCCAACATCTCAACATTTCACCGCAGATTCACAAGTCGGACTGTGATTTTATGCCTCACAGTTTTGACTTTTCTTTTCAGAATTGGGAGTTTGTATCTCGCAATTGTGAGTTTAAATCTTGCAATTCTGAGTTTATATTGTGAGATAACAATAACATTTTTATTTACTTATTTTTTAATCATGTGCCGGAACCACGCTTCCATAGAAACTCTTTAATGTGTGTTTAAAAGCATTTGTCAAGAGCGCCATCAATTTCATTATGTACAGTACCTTGCGGAAGTATTCATACCCCTTCATTTTTTTCACATTTTGTCATGTTGCTGCCTTATGTTAAACTGCTTTTAAATTACTTTTTAGCCACATCAATCTACACTCCATACACCATAATGACAAAGCAAAAGACAGGTTTTTAACATCTTTGCAAATTTATTAAAAATAGAAAACTTAAATGATTCCATTGCATAAGTATTCATACCCTTATCTGGGACAGATAACATTTAGCTCAGGAGCATTCATATTGCTTGTAGATGTTACTATACTTTGAGTGAAGTTAACCTGTGGAAAATTCAATTGAATGGGTATGATTTGGA
>JAFVLL020020332.1:0-105758 GCA_021397915.2 Tor tambroides | reverse complement strand
ATTATAGAGAGAGAGAGAGGGAGAGAGAGAGATAACATATATATATATATATATATATATATATATATAAATTCTAAATAAATTCACAGCTGTTTGTCTTTTACCTAGTTTGGAGTGTCCGAAGCAAAACACACAGCCGTCTGCTCCATTGACCACAGACTGGATGACCTCAGCCACAGTTCCTGCACAAACCTCTGCCTGCCAGGAAACAGAGATCAGCCAATCAAATTCATGCACTGCAAAAATAACTGAAATGGCATGACTTAAATTAAATTAAATGAAATATTTCTGGCTTTTTTGATAAAAATATCTAAAATCATTTAAACAAGCAAAACTTGAGAAACTTGAGCAGCACTGCATAACACATTAAGACTTGTTTTTAGAGAATGTACAGTATATTTTATAAAAGTGTCTTACTGCACTAGCAGATATTTTCACTTAATAGCAATGTTTTGCTCAAAGTATGAATGTAAGTCACTTTAAAAAAGTGTCTGCTGAATGAATAAATGTTATTTTATTTAAAACACATTTTATTTATTTATTTAAAACTTCTTAAAATTAGATTTTTTCGTGTATGCAAGAGATCTTCTGCATAGCAGCAATGACTTCTTGTCCATGTTTTATCAACTACCCAGTAATGCTTTGTGGTTAAGGATCTGGGTTGGTAATCTTGCATATTCAAATCCCAGGAGGGGTGACATATAAGCAACTGCCATTTTGCTTTTAACTTTAATCAGCATTGTAAGGCACCTCAGGCTGCTCCAGAGGGACTGTCCATTTATTAAAGGTGGGGTAGGCGATTTCTGGAAGCCAATGTTGATATTTGAAATCACCAAAACAAACACACCCCTACCCCAAAAGGGTCTCGCCCCTATTTTGATAGCTCCGCCCCACACATACGTAGCCTATGCAACCCAGGCAACGATTAGTTCTGTGAAACAAAGCAAAACCAATGTTACACCGTGTCTACACCGGACACGAGCGGCGCGACAAAATACTATAGAAGTCATTATAATCAGTGATGCTGTCTACACTGGATGCTGCGCGACAAATCTCCGACAGAAAACTGCTGCCGCGTTCTATTTATGATGTGCTGACACAAATTTCAAATGACTTTCAACAGTCGCTTTATCGTGTCCAGTGTAGGCAGACTTTAGCTGTTGCGGCGCACCACATCCGGTGTAGACACGGTGTTACTAACCTATCGAGAAGAACCAAAGCAACCTTGGTGTCCGATCGCAGGCCTTCCGCTCCTTGAGTCCTCTCCAGCGCTGGAAAGCTGATCTGATATTTACACGGGTCCTATTTCTTGCCTTATCGTTCTGCAGACGTTTTCCTCTTTTGTTTTTTATCCGCCATCTCTATCTTTCTGTCACTCGTCTCAGCTGTTCACTGAATGCTCTCTCCTCCACATCATGAGTAGACACGGCCCTTACTGCTGATTGACTACAAGTTTGTTTTGGTACTCGGCCCCGACTCTAAAGCGTTTATGAAAAATTACATACCCCACCTTTAAGAACATACTGTTGCTTTGTGCGATGAAACAATCCATTTGGTGACACTATGGCAGAAATTACACACAGCATGTTTAATGTTTAGCACAATTTTTAAAGGGATAGTTGACCCAAAAATGAAAATGTTGGCATCATTTACTCACTCTCAAGTTATTCCAAACCTGTATGAGTTTCTTTCTTCTGTTGAACACAAAGGAAGTTATTTTGAAGAATGTTGGTAATCAAACAGTTGACGGTAACCACTGACTTCCACAGTATTTTTTTTTTTCCATACTATGGAAGTCAATGGATACTGTCAACTGTTTGGATACTAAAATATCCTGAAGAGAAAAAAGAAACTCATATAGGTTTGGAACAACTCAAGGGTGAGTAAATCACGACAGAATTTTCATTTTAAGACAGGGGTGGGGAACGTTGATCCTGGAGGGCCACTCTCCTGCAGAGTTTAGCTCCAACCCTGAAAAACCCCGGGGAAAAAATACCTAATTGCATCCTGAAGACCTTGATTAGCTGGTTCAGGTGTGTTTGATTAGGGTTGGAGCTAAACTCTGCAGGGACACCGGCCCTCCAGGATCAATGTTCCCCACCGCTGTTTTAAGATGATCTATCCCTTTAAAACTAGCAACAATCCCTCACCTGAGAGGCATCATGGGAGAAAGCCGCATCAAATGCGAACATCTTTGGAGGAACCTGGTTGGAGCTGCCGCGTTTCTGAGTTTGATTCTGCTGAGAATTAACCGCTGGGTCCATGATGGTCACTTGCTTCTTACGAGAATCGACCTTCAGGAAGGAGCTGGACTCTGCCTCGCTGGCAGGCGATGAAGGACATACGCGCACCATCACTTTAACCTGCACAGAAACACAACATCTGCTCAGTAATGCAGCATATCAAAGTGTTATGTTGCACAGCAGCAACCTCTCTGCGAGTAACACCACAACCAACGTTTCAGTGAACAAAACAACATGCTGCTTGAGGAAGAACAAGCTTTTAAGTAGGTTTATAGCTTTGTCAAGGGTTGACAGATTGTGGAAAGTTTGCATCTCCTTTCCGAACACTTTTCCTACAAGAGCACCTTGCCGTTTCAAGTGGTTTCGAACAAGTTTTTAAGAATATAAACCCCCCAAACTTTTAACATGTTTATATCATTACTCATGTTTTTGTGCAGTGATACTTAAAGAGTTATTCATAACTCTTTAATATTTCACAGTCAAATATGTGGAGACAGCAGGCAAGCATTAAACCTCAATAATGCCGCAACACGCAGATGCAAGATTAAGGAAAAGGTACACCAAGTAACTTCAGCTGAAGTTTAGATTTGAGAACTTGTATTTACATAAAAAAAGTTTCCTTAAATAAAAGAGATGGATTTTGAATCCAATTAGCATGCACAATCTACAAAAAGTCTTGTGTATAGTCTGGACTGCATATCCACCAAATGTTAGATAAATCTAATCTATAGCTGAACATTTACTTGTTACTTGAAACTCATTCTGCAACTACGTTTAAGTGATGTAATAAATCGTCTAATATAACCCATGTACCCTTCTACATCACATACACGCATATGATAGACATCAAACCTGGTGCCCTGTTTATAAGCGTGTGCTCAGTAAAACCATCATTGACTGAATGTAATTATAGATTAGTGGACTAGAACACACAAGTGATTGTTGGAGCCCTGCAGAAAGACAGGGGATAAATCTTGGGTTTCCTGCAAAAGTGATCTTTCACCATTCCTTTGCAGTCTAGACACAATGGTTATAAATACTTGACTCACAACACAGATATTCAGGACACCAAGGCTGCATTTATTTGCATAAACAGTAATATTGTGAACTATTATTACAATTTAAAATAACTGTTTTCTATTATTATCTATTTTAAAATGTAATTTATTCCTGTGATGCAAAGCAGAAGTTTTTGCATTATTACTCCGGGTACACTTTTATTATTATTATTTATATATATATATATATAATTTTATTTAAATTTTTTTTGGACCTTGTTTTTTTGAACACCATTCATTTGAAATAGAAATATTTTGTAACATTATGTATTTATTTACTGTTAATTTTGATCAATTTAATGCATCCTTGCTAAAAAAAGTGCATTATGAAATGATGAAATGATGACCTATTAAATGCATCATCCCATTAATAAATGCCTCCCAGAAGTAAATGCTCCTTGGTTCTCTATAAACTGTGACTAATACGTTTTCTCTCTGAGTCCTTGCTTGTTATAGAGATACGGAAATGTGGTCACAGAGCAGCTCAAGGGGCAGTTATAACATCTGTCATGCTGTGAAATGTAATTACTGAAATCAAAGCATTAAAGATTAAATTTCAAGTTAAGCACATATTCAAACAACATTTTTTTTCTGACCCTAGAACACAGCAGTTTAGTCTGTCTTCACAATGCAAAGCCAAAATCAAAGCAGCAGACATAATTACCATAGAAATACAATCTCGACGCCATATGGATTAGCAACTATAATACCATCATCATTACATTGATAGACATTTTGATAAAGCAGGAAAATTGCTTCTCTAGAGTATCAGAGTCATTCAGGCATCTATTTGTTTTTAGGCACTGTGATTATTGGTTCATCTTTAGATGACTATTTTAGTGCACAAAGATAATAAAAACAGCATCTCTCAAGACTTATTTTTTTATCATTTATGGATCTATAAAATATCTGCGATCATATGTAGAGGAAATTTCCCTGTTATTGCCTCTGAACAGGCAACATAATCCTATAATAGTTCAAGTGGATTTCATAAGCTCAATATATTAAAATGTAGTTTAGTTACCCATTAGTATAGTTACCCCTTATGCTTTCATTTCATTAATGAAATTAAAACATTTAGATTAACTTTTTTTTTTTTTAATTTTATATAATTTCTGAAACCTCATAGATGATGTGTGTAATAGTTAATTGGCACAGAAAATTATTATTATTATTATTACACCAAATAATGTGTATAATTATTCTGCATTACACACAAATGAATTCATATATATATATATATATATATATATATTTAAAAAATATATTTAATTTGAATATCAACTTGTCAGATGTTACTCCGAAATTTCCTTAGCAGAAATAAATAAAAAGCTAATTGCTGACATACAATAACAGAATAAAATGAAAAATAATAATAATAATAATAATAATAATAAATTAAATTAATAATTTGGTCTTTGATTTGGATGAGAAATGCATGAGATCATACTGAAATCTCTGGCTTTTTATTGCAAACTTTGGTATCTTGGCAAATCTGAGCACAGCTGAGATGTCTTCACATGACATTTCTAGTGTAATTTCTTAAAGGAAAAAATCTGAGAAGTAGGAAACTACAAGGAACAAGTAAAAACTGTACATTTTTGCCTTCCCTGCATGGGAACAGACTTTCAGGAATGTCATTATGGTGTGTTAAATATTTCATCCTGGTGTTATTTAATAGCAAAGTGAACCCTGCCTACAGTTTTTGCATATTCCACCTGAATTATGCATGAGGTGCATTGTTGAGGACACATCACACACAACACTTCTGGACTAACCTGCTGAATATGTGCGCACAAATCAGGACAGCTCTTTTGTAGTCTGGGAAAAGAGGAATGCCTGACCTTTGACGTTGTAATGATACTGTCATTTCATGCATTGCCGCCTGTACATCACCCTAATCCACGTGGCAGCATTTCTAGCAATGCAGCTACAGTAGATACAGTACGACTTATCTATACAAGCCTATACGGTCTACTTTTGAGGAAAAGCTCCTCTCTGAGCCATAGTGATAAGTCTCAACACCAATAGCCTCAAACCGGCTCAGATCTAATAACGTGCTGGCAGACAGAATTTAATGAAACCCCTTTCTACACCCACAGTCCCTGCACTACAAAGAGCCATGTCTTTTTCTGTTCCCTATAACCAATCCTCACAGGTTTGTTTAGTCACGTCCGGCATCTCAAAGCCCATTACCACAAATAGAATTTCTTCTGTTTGGTGATTTGCAACCCATTGCCTGCACTGAGCCTCTGATTTTCAGAAGCAGGGATAAGATCACTGTAGGGGGGCTCATTAGGCAGCATATGCAGCAGGATGGAGGAGGAGGAGGTGGTGGTCTCTCTATGAGCTCTCATGGCTCTTGTGGGTGAGAGCAGTGGATAAAGCAGCACGACTAATTAAAGGAGATGCTCTCTTCTGGGTTATTACAGATCTTTAAGAACACTGGAGCGAGAGCCAAACCCACATACTTACTCAGTGGTGCCCACATAGCTACTATTTCTCATCATTGCATTATAAAACCTCATTTTATTCATGCCTAAATAAGACACAATGGCCCCAAAATCTATTTGGAAACTTGAGTGACACATGGATGTTACTGTATAAGTTAACAAAATACAAGATGAGATATGCAAACAAATGATGTTTTTCTCAATTCTAATTTAACTTTTATTGACCATATTTGCTATTTACCTTTAATCAGATGGTCTCAAGGTGATTTTAGTGCATATATGAACTTGTTCTTGAAGTGCTTGAAGAGCCAGCATAGACTGCAGTGTTACCTGTACTGTTTTCCTGTAGTTTAAACTTTACCTGAGTCGTCAAAATGGGTTTGTTTTGAATTTGATATAAGCCAACGAAAGTATAGTGCACTGTAAAACAGTGGCAAAAAAAGCGTAAACAAACTTACAACGCGACAAGACTAGACTCATTCATTAACAAATTATTCGAATGATTCAGTTCTTTTTAGTGAGTCAAACACATGCAGCGCGACGAGTGTAGTCCGATTCACGAACAAATGACTCTTAGGAGCCGGTTCTTTTTAGTGAATCATTAATATACAGTGGAACGCGGTAGTCCAGTTCATGGCCGAATAACTCTTATGGAGTCGGTTCTTTTTAATGAATAAAACATACAGCGCGATCCCAATTCACAAACAAATGACTCTTATCCGTTTATTTTAGCAAATCAAAAACATGCAGTGCTACCGGACTAGTCAGTTTTAAAGGGATAGTTCACCCATAAATGAAAATTCTGTCATCATTTACTCACCCTCAAGTAGTTCCAAGCCTGTATGAATTTCTTTGTTCTGCCGAACACAAAGGAAGATATTTTGAAGAAAATTTGTGACCAGGCTGTTTTGAGGCACCATTGACTTCCATAGTAAGAAAAATAATACTATGGACGTCAGTGGTGCCCCAGAACTGCTCTGTTTCCCACAGTCTTCAGAATATCTTCCTTTGTGTTCAGCAAAACAAAGACATTCATGCAGTTTTGGAACTATTTGAGGGTGAGTAAATGATGACAGAATTTTCATTTTTGGGTGAACTATCCCTTTAAGAACTGCCCTTATTTTTTAAGTGAATCCAAAATGTACTGTGAACAGTGAGCCGCTTCTTTTAACGAGTAGTTCAAAAAGACAAGTTACAGCCAGATTTGAATCATTTTGACGAATCCATCCCTGAAATGAATCGATAAACACCTGACATCAAAAACAGACTATGCCTTAAAAAAAAACAAAAAACTTGCGGTTCAATAAGCGATGCAAGTTATCATTATTTTTCATTTTCAGTAATGCCCATAGCTATCAAAAATAAACATGTTTTGTGAATGAATGAATGAATGAATGAATGAATGAATCAATCAATCAATCAATCAATCAATCAAAAATCATCTTGGTTAGCTTGAGGTCACCTAGTGAAAACATTTGCACACTTGTAGAGGATTTGTTCATGCATTATGATAACACAGGTTCATTGCTTATTATATTTATGTTGTTTCTATAAACAAAATAAATAAACGTGCTGTGGTTTATTCCCTGATATTTACAGAAGAGTTTAGAAAAAATGTCAAGATGAAATGCCATTTGAACACTTTTCATTTCAGCGATTGATTTGATTTATATCATGGCATTTGAAGTATGGACTGGGGATGCACAGATCTTATCCAGCTACTTATATGCGCTTGTAGCCATGCAGAGAAAGCAAGCTTCATATTTTATAGTGGGCTGAAAGATCCCCTCTTGGATTACTCTGTAGAATCAATAAGCCTGCAGTTGATATGTCCATTATAATAGATAGATAAGAGCAGAACAGAACTTTATATCAACCTTTAATCTGTTATCTTCCAGGCAGGATCTACAAAGTTTAATTAAAAAGACATTTACATGCAATATAAATCTATGAACACTTTCACTGGTGTCACATTTCCTTGCCGTGTAAACTGATATTCTGTTTTACCCAGTTAAATTATCACAGGAATATTGGGATGAATATTTCAGACTATTGAATTCCCATGTGTTCTGCTCACTCCGTGATGCCTGTAAGGTGTTTTTCTTTAACACCTCAGTTTTAGAAAGCGCTGTTAAAAATTGATTAGCCACTGAATATAATTTCTTTTTTTTTTTGAGGTCAGTGCCTGTACTGTTCAGAAGATTAATGAATCTGTCAAACTCCCAGGATTCCTATAAACCACCAGAAATGTTCTAGAGAAGAGTGAGGATGAAATGGAAAGAGTCTCAAAAATGAAGAAACAGGATATAGGAAAATATAGACTTGCTTTTATCTGTTAAATTCAATGTATACATGTACAAATTTAGCATCCACAAATTGAAAGTCATCCATCAATTGCTTTATCATTAGCAAGATAATGGAGATGCCCTTGGTATTTAATCTAGTCACACTGTCATAAAACCCTGATGGTGCGAATCATGATCACCGTGTGAACTGGTGCGAAACGGCAAGGCTGAAGATGAAAGGGCAACATCATTCACACAAACATTTAGAACGAATTCCTAATAATATTCACATCATCATAGAAGAAGAATATCACATGAAATTTGCAAGAGCGCAAAGCACAATTTTATTTCAGATACTGTTTTTATTTAATTAGTTCTATTCAGTACAAATACGAATGATATATCTGTCTTTCATCTCTATCTCAAAGCCGATCACTTTCTGTGGGCGCCACAAAAGCAGCCGTATAGAGCATCTACACCCATCAATATCTTATCGCACAGTGTTCTTATATCCAAAGGCCACTGTTACAGCCTTGTCCCTTGAGAAAGGTGACATTTTTCTGCTGCAAATGCCAGAATTTGCATTGCCCACCATCCTGCTTATGTTCCGGTTGACTGGAGAACGATTCATTTTAGTTTGCCAGCGCAACGCACAACATGCAGCCTAAATGTGGGTGTTGTTTACAGACGAACTCAAGCTGTTCCACTGCAAGATGACTCTTTATGAACTCACCGAAAAGTTCTCAATAACAACTCACCATGTGGTTAATGATGAGTCTCTCTTTCAAAAGTCACAATTTTGTTTGACGGAAGATGCTTTAGACAAACCCACAGACATATGAGATGGTTCTGTTTGGTGAGACTTTTGGGAGGTGCCAGAACTAGATATCATGACCCGTATCAAGCCCAAACATAGATGAATATCCCCCATCCTCTGATGTCTGAGAGGAATGCCAGATATGCTGGTTTCCCTGCGATGCACTGAAGATCAGGATCAACTTTCACCATGCGGGGCTCCTCCACTGTCAGCACTCGCACCAATGCATGCGTTTGATGGATTCTGTCTGTACCAGAGCTTACTAGGGTGGTTTTAAATAGGAAAACAACAAACTGACAGAGAAATCAGTGATGCGAACGGTATGCTGACTGAGCATGTAAATTGATAAAGGAATGCAGCTGTAAAGACAGGACAGAGAGACAGACAGAGTGACAGGGGACTGAAGACTTTCCATTATGTTTGGTTGAGGGTACTGAAATTGCTTTTGCAGTGTATAATGATGCTGGTTTACTAGAGATTCAACTGAATGATTTTCTGATCTGAACTGTATGGATGAGATACAGCCAGCCACTCTGGAAACAGGCTGGGAAAAAAAAAACTGGACAAGTAACCAGGATGGCCGAGTGGTTAAGGTGTAAGCTGAAGTGCCCATGAGCCCCACCAGAGAGCACTCTACCCTGGACTCCATTTCTCATAATAACCCTCTGCCTAGGAACCAATCTACAGACACACCCATTTCCAATCAGGAGGACTATTTAAGCTCCACTCACATTGCGAAGTGTTGTTTTCCCATAGTGGACTTTACTAAGTGTTTTCCTTGTTTTCTGTCTAGTCTTGCCTTGCCTTGCCTTGCCTGTGTTTTGACCCTGGACTGTATTCTGGTGTTTTGTGCACATTTGCTGCCTGCCTCGACCATTGCCTGTTTTGTGGATTACCCTTTTGTCTTGCCTTGTTTGCTGGTGCTTTGACCCTGCCTGTTTCACTACACTTCTGAATAAAGTTTACATTTGGATCCCCTACTCCGTTGCAACGCTCATACATTACAAAGGCATTGGAATTATGATCCAATGGATGAATGTCCTTGTGGGTTTGAACCCCTTGTTAGTTAGCTGTGTTTTTTAGTTATTTTTTAACCTAATCAAAATAACCCAACTGCAGTTTGATTGAGATTAATTGGAATGCACAATGAAAAAACATGATTTTTGAAAATTGTTATCTGTTTTTGCAAATAAACTCTTCAAAAGTTCTTACACTTACACCAACAGTTCAACTTCCACCAATTGAACCATAAGAACATATTTGTGGGCATAACGTAAGTAGACACATTGCGTTTGATTTTAATTGTTGAATTAAAAAAAACATATAAATAAAAATCGTTGCACATTCACATTTAGGATCATTATATGCACATCTTTACAAATGGGGCTCCTGGAAGGTTCTGGTTCATAATCTCTTTTCACCATTCTTCACTTAACCAAGACATTTAACTTCAGGAGGACTGTTCCTGTAATAAACACCATGTATTTCCTTTCTTTAGGAAAGAAAGTATCTTCTTAATGACTGCTACTTATTATCAACAATAGCCTCATGAACCAGCCAGGTCAGATGAGAAGAACACCCAATAACGTTAAATGTCAGATCAAAGGTATGTTCCTCTGCACTCATGCATCTTAAACCACTCCTCACCTGAATCTCTCCTGCAGCAGAACACTTTCACCTGTGATATCTACATGTATTCTGCAGGCAACATTCTCTCGCATCCGGCCCATATGTTATCTCATGCTGCCAAAGCACAAATCTCATGCCTACATTTCTCAGCTAGCTGTGTTTTATGATGCCTGCATCACAAAATTAAAACTGAAGCCACTTTTATATTTGATAACGCTCTGTAACACTCATCTGTTACAGAAGCATTGGACTTACGATCCAATGGATGAATGTCCTCGTGGGTTTGAACCCCACTCCTGGAAGATCAATGTAAATTTCCAACAGAATATAGTAATGTTGTTGTGTTGGAAATGGAAATGAGGTATTTGATTTAAGATCCAATGGACGAATGAGGGTTCAAAACCCACTCAGCTAAGTTCTTGACAATATTGAGACTGTCCAAAAAGCAAAATACTGTCATCATTCACTCACCCTAAAGTCATTTCAAACATGCATGACTTTTTTCTTTTGTGGAACAAAATGCATGGAATCCATATAAAATGCATCTCCTATAAGCATCTTTTGAGGGAAAGACCTCTATTTGTAAACAGATATTAATACCAGGTGTAAAGGTGTGCATTTTCTTATTTAATCATAGTAAAATGTGTCTGTTTTGCCTCCCTTTTGTTGCTCATTTGGTTTTGTCCAGTTAATGAGCTCACCTTTGAGCTCGGAGCAAGATGCAAAAGAAACCAGATGCTATCAAGTTCAATCGATCCAGCCTAAACACCCCAGTCCTGCCCATCTCTTTAGAACTTGCACAGCAGTGTAGACAAATGAGGCTCTGTGTTCCTTCAGGTAGCATCTGCAAATATCATGGCAAAACACTAACCAGGAAGGCTGAGTGGTTAAGACACTTCCAATGGAGCTCCAATGGACAAATATCCTTCTGGGTTCAAACCCCACTTCTAGATAATGCCAGTTCTAGATTAAATTAGTCCAATAAACCTGCTTTACCTTTCAGTGATGAGAGAAAGTAGACTCCTAATGTATATTAGAGTAATATTAAAAGCTCCAAAAGCATGATTCTATAACCTTGAATCTGTTTAACTAATTTTCATTCAAGTGCACCTGTTACATAAAGTGAGAAGTGAGTGACTCATTTTACACTTGTTTTTTAAAAAGTCTTAAATATTGAAAATAATTAAAACAGCATGTAAAATTAGAATAACTTTCAAAACCATTAATTACCATTCACTACAAACCTGCCTTCCAACATGTATCAAATAGACATGCCAACATCTCTCTGCATTCTGCAACTAAATTTTTTCTTGCCTTGCTTGGTTATTCATGTGCTCAGAACTCATAATTATGATTATTTTAACTCCACCTGAAGGGCACATTAGCATTGGTATTGCTGAAAGAGCTAAATAAATAATAAAAGTAGTCTGTTATACATTGATTAGGCTAGTAAAACAACAAGTGCTAAACACAGACCTTTTTGCTAGATTATTAAAGATTGTACCTTGCCCATCCCGGGAGTGTCTTTGACTTTGTTGACTGCCCGTAAGAGGCAGGGTGGAGCAGGGGGCGGAGACACCTGCAGGATGCCACTGAAGTTGGTGGGAAAAAGAGGCGGATCACATGCCACAGGGGGCACAGGGCGCTGCTTCTTCTTCTTGGAAGACAGATTCAATTTCTGGGCAGCCCTGAGGATAAACAAACATAAGCAAAGTTAAAACTAGAACAGATGTGTATGTGTGCATAAACGCTGCAATCCCTCGGCTGTTTACATTGATTTTGAGTTTTTGTTTGTTTAGGGAAAGTGTTCTGTATTGCAAGTTTAAAATGCAGCTTGTAAAGTTCAAATATAACAATGCAGACCAAAACTGATTTTATGAGCAAACAAGTGAAGCTGTACAGTTTACATTTTTCTGTGAATTTCTAGTGTCCATCTCAAAACAGACTGATGAAGATTTGTTGTTAACTGCTCTTTCAAGCCATTACGTGCAAGTCACAGCCAATCAGCAGAGAAAAGAGACATCTGTAAGGTCTTCAATGTCACAACAATAGCGTTTCCAGCATTTCTATGCTGAATTCTCACAGAGAACAGGCAGGATCTGAACTTTCTCAGAAGAGTACGACAGAGAGAAAGAGAGTGAGAAGAAAGAAGAGTACAGGAGTATATTTTTATGTATTCGAGTCAAAGCTGGCTTATTGTTATGAAATGAAACCCAAAGCCATGCTCCAGAATATCAGACAGACAGACAGACAGACAGACAGACAGACAGACAGACAGACAGACAGACAGACAGACAGACAGACAGACAGACAGACAGACAGACAGACAGACAGACAGACAGACAGACAGACAGACAGACAGACAGACAGATCAACACCACAAACCAGAACCAGGATGGCCGAGTGGTTAAGGCGTTGGACTTAAGATCCAATGGACATATGTCCTCGTGGGTTCGAACCCCACTCCTGGTAGACAAATGAGATCCGAACTGCTTTTAAATTGTCAATAACATAGAAATTCTAAGTTAAAAATCTGTCTGTATGTACTTGTCATTGAACTTGAAAATGGTTGTCTATGCAGCCAATTCTACTAAACTTTAACTTTGTCCTTACAAATTGTAACTTAGGTCTCCATGCATCAAGAAATCACATGCACAATGGCAACCAAAGTAATTGAGTTGATTCACCTTCACAGAATGACTGTACTCGTGAACATCAGGTGAAATCCTTTTGTATTTAGTGCTTGAAGAGATATTGAGAATGGCTTTGACTCAGGAGCAGGAGAAGTTAAGGTCGATTGATTCTAACCGTGGTCTCGCAGCCTGTTAGAGACTGTTTCAACTGGCTCTTAGAGAAATATTGATCAATCAGTCCAGCATTTTCACCTGACCAAACATTTGTACAGAGGCTTATCACAGCCTCATTTAGACTCCCACTGAATAAGGGATTGAATGATGGAGGCTGAAATTGCAGTTTAAAAAACTTAAACACCTCAAGGAGGATTTTGGTGCAGGGATGAAGAGAGAGGTGATTTGAAAACATGGCATGGGAAAAAAAAATTGTTTATTTGTTGCTGGGGACCCAGAAAAGGATTGTAAAACATATTTCCCAGAACCTAAACTATTTATTTAAAAAATGTCTTATCTGACAAGTCATGTTTATGGTGTGATAGCTCAATAATTATGACTGCTTGCCTGTAAAGATTAATTAAAAAAAAGATAATGTGTCAAATGCGTTCCCTTCAAGTCCAAATAGCTGCAGTCTCCTCAGGCTAAAAATGTTTTCATAATGGGGTCCTACTGTAAATCTGTAGGAAAAAACTAAATTTACACCCATAATTATGCATAATTATTAAGGTCACAAATAAAAGTGCCAATCAATGCTAATCTTAAACATAAGCCTTGATTGGCTTTTTATCACTATCATGATCAAAATGATCTTGAGTTAATTTATAGATGTATTGCTTCAGGTGCATGAAATAAATGATTAGGATTACAGTACTTACACTAAAGAATTAAAATCTGCACAATAAAGATTCCAACTAAAAAGCCTATTAGAATTATTATTTTCAATTTTCAACTTTCAACTTTTTCAATTGTTTTTTTTTTTTAATTTTCAAAGTTAGGGTTTTCACTTTTTCTAATGAAAAATCAATATTAAAACCTTTGTTATAGATTATTTTAGTCTGAATCTATTCAGTGCAAACAGAAATATTGCAAAGACCTTAGTAGTAAGACAGAAAAAAAGAAAGAAAGAAAGGTCAACCTGCTTTACCAAAAAGACCATGCTGGTCGACAACAGCAGGCTACAGTAGCCCACCTACCAGATGCGCACTAACCAGCCTTGAAATTCATGCTGGTCTAAGCAGGTCTTTTCAGCAGGAAAGACAATTAGGCTGCTCTTTCTGTTTGGGTGCACATTTGAAAGGTCTTGGTGGTGCGTCTGGCAGTGATGCTTTAATGAACTCTACGGCGCTAGAAAAATAAGAGATATTGCACATAACATGACAGGGCAGATCTACACTCTAAACTTCAACACAGACATCATCACAAACTCCCTCCCAAGGGATCTAGAAGATGGATCTCAGATTAGCAGAAGGAAAGTGTCAGATATTTCACTTTTCAGTAGTATTACCTTCAGGCACAATCATTCATTTTGAAGCTCTCCACCTTTGCCAACTTGTGCAAATCTTTTCAAGGTCAAAGATACAGACAGGAGAGAAAAATAGCTCCCAGTACAGACATCTATGGTAGCCCAGGTCTCCTGGCACTAAAATCACTTCACATCATATAGAAATACACCTTCAGCCTCTGGCTATCGTAGAAAAACTCGAGTGCTGTGGTTCAGACCTGCTATTTGATAAATATTTTGCAAACTGATCACATTTCTGTTGAGAGGAGTGGAGAGAAGTGGTTACTGTAAGGGAAAAAATTGAGGCAACAATAATAAACACCCTGGCAGATAAGAGCAGGTGAAAATATAGCTGGAAGTAATAATAACACTCAGTGTTTGTGTATAAATCAGGTCTAGAGATACAGTTACTGTGCAAGCTATGAAATCATCAGACTGAACGCTTTAGACGCCAATGGTGTGAGCCAGCTTCCTCAGAAATGAGACAAATTATCACCTGGATTCATTGTCAGGGATATGAATTGTGTGTGTGTTTGTATGTAAAACTTGTGCATAACCCCCTAAGGGTTGTGACAAAGTACATGGCTGTGCTCCAAGACAATGTGTGAAGTGCAAAGTGAGGTAATTATTGTGACACTCATTAATGTCAGGAAAACAGTTTTCTTTCTCACACACACCGTTAACGAACACACTGACCGAAACCTTAATGAGCTGGCAAGGAAAGTCTTGTAAAGTTTGATGCAAACTGTTGTTTCCACCATGTGCTTCTAATTTGAGCCCTCTTGTCCTACATAAATAAACATAGCGTACCGTTGGTTGTTACCTGCTTGAGACAGACCCGAGGAGACTAGATGGAGATTATTCTTGTTAAAAGCCAAAACACGTCAACAGAGAAATTGTATGAAAATTAGGAGGACACTTTGCTTGAATTGGCTTGAACCAAACTCAGGCGAGATGTGAATGTGTTATTTTGCAGAGGCGTTAATGAGATTTCCTTAAATAGCTTTTTAGAGGAACACTCTGATTTAGAAAACAGACAACATCTTTCCTTCTAAGCATCATCTCCAGAAAAGTACAACTTACATAATCCTTAAGTCATCCTAACCCTCATATAAGCACATAATGCAATATATAAACACAAACTAAAATAATTCAGCCATTAAATTAAAGCGCAGTCACAAATATATAAACAATAAACTGTCCAAAACACACTGTCGTGGTGCTAGAGAGTTCTGGGTGGTTGCCATGGCATCACCATAAAGTCTCTAATGTCTTCTGTTTGTCAGCATGTTGCTATGGAGTTTGTAGGGTGTTCTGGGTGGTTGCCAGGGCATTGCCAATGGACTTCTGGTTGTCAGCCTGTTGCTACGGCGTTGCAAGGGTGTTCTGGGCGGTTGTTAGAGAATTACCATTCAGTTGCTAGGGTCTTCTGCCTGTCAGCATGTTGCTATGGAGTTAGCAGGGTGTTCTGGATGGTTTCCAGGGCATTATCATACAGTTGCCAAGATCTGCTCCCTGTCAGCATGTTTTTATGGAGTTGCTAAGGTGTTCAGAGGGTTGCTACGGAATTACCACACAGTTGCTAAGGTCTTGTGGATGTCAGCATGTTGCTACAGAATTTCTAGGGTGTTCTGGGTGGTTGCCAGGGCACTGCCAAAGAACTTCTGGTTGTCAGCATGTTGCTTCGGAGTTGCTAGGGTGTTCTGGGTGGTTGCCAGGGCATTGCCAAAGGACTTCTGGTTGCCAGCCTGTTGCTACGGAGTTGCAAGGGTGTTCTGGGCAGATGCTAGGGAAATACCATACAGTGGCTAAGGTCTTCTGCCTGTCAGCATGTTGCTATAGAGTTGCCAGGGTGTTCTGGATGGTTGCTAGGGAATTACCACACAGTTGCTAAGGTCTTGTGGATGTCAGCATATTGCTACAGAGTTTCTATCGTGTTCTGGGTAGTTGCCAGGGCACTGCCAAAGGACTTCTGGTTGTCAGCCTGTTGCTATGGAGTTGCTAGGGTTTTCTGGGTGGTTGCCAGGGCATTTCTAAAGGACTTCTGGTTGTCATCCTGTTGCTATGGAGTTGCTAGGGTGTTCTGGGCAGATGCTAGGGAATTACCATACAGTGGCTAAGGTCTTGTGGATGTCAGCGCGTTTCTATAGTGTTCTGCGTGGCTGCTAGGAAATTACCATACAGTTGCTAAGGTCTTGTGAATGTCAGCATGTTGCTATGGAGTTGCTAGGGCGTTCTGGGTAGTTGCTAGGGAATTAACATACACTTGCTAAGGTCTTGTAGATGTCAGCATGTTGTTATGGAGATGCTAAGATGTTCTGGGAGGTTGCCAGGGCATTTCCATATAGTTGCTAAGGTCATCTTGTTGTCAGCATGTTGCAATGGCATTGTTAAAATGTTACAGGTGGTTACCAAGGTATTGGTATGTGGTTGCTAAGGTAAATGTATCTGAAATAAAGGCCAGTTCACACTAACTATGCAATAACTATAACGATACTATTAACAACATAACTTCCTGTTAGTTAATGTGTTGCTATGCAGTTGCTAGGTGGTTAGTTTTGAACTATACACTCACAAAGATGAATATTTATACTATAATGGGTTTTTAACATAAATCTACCACATAGACTCAACTAAGATATCTTGAGTAATGTAAACCTAACTGAAGTAAGTCCCAATAAAACTATACACCAAATGAACTCAAACAAATGTAACTATTTTGACTAAAATGTTAGAGAATTATGTTCCGCCTTAGCAAACACCACCAACAAGATATTTCAGTCCACTGAGGCTTGAGAAAAAGATTACTCGTCTCTCACCTGTCCATCATTTAGGGGGCCCGAGGAGCCCTGAGTGTCCAGTTCTCTCTTCCTATCCGCTCTTAAACAGGTGTCCACCAGATTGAATGTGGGTCTGACAGCTCATCAGGAATCCATTAGTTCTCCGTGTTGTGCTATTTGTGGATGGTAGATAATGTTGAGCAACCCTCCTCTAATGTATCCGCAGCAGATCGACCGAAGCGGTTCCTCGGCAATGAGCGGATAGCTTAATCCCCACACCTGAGCACTCCTGACTGCCTACGCGCCGGCTCGCCAATCTCATCTCTCCCTCTCTCTCTTTTTCATTGCTCTTCTCTTCCTCTCTCTCACACTTTGACCATATCTTTCTCAGTTTCTCTCCTCCATGTCTCTGTTTGGCTCATTCTTCTGATTACATTGTCCAGGAAAGGACGTCCAGGCTCAAGATGAAGCGAGACTGGGTGAGGACATCCAAACAGGAAGCAGGGAAGACACAGACAGGAACAACATCACATTGCCGCCTCTCAGCCCCTGTGCTCAGCTGATAATGTCTACTATTCAATCCTCGCAGCAATCTCATTCTCTCTCTCGCTCGCTCTTTCTCACTCTCTCCATCTGTAACGTACCTCACACTTCTCCAAGGATTTCTTTTCAACACCACAGGCAACAGTAAAGTTGGACCTAGAACTCTGGCACCTCTGCACTCACTCTTTCCATACTATTCCAGAAAATCATACAGCAGTGGCCACAAACTAAATGACACCAAAATTCATGTCCAATGTTCTGAAAGGGGATATATACTACAGGCAAAATCGAACTGCAAAGCCTTGTGGGAAACTCTCTTCATGTTTAGGCTGCACAGATATGAGAATGAGAGCAAGAACATATGTTAAGAAGAGACATTTAACTACAAACTGCAATGGAAGCTGTAGATGTGCACCTCAAACAAGAAAAAGTGAAAAAAATAAAAATCAAGGCAATATGATTCATTCATGACTTCTCAGCTAACAGGGAACATTCACACAACTTTCACTAACGTACTTTAAAAGTTATATAAATGTTAGGACAAAACATTCTTAAAGTAAAGATTATGGAATATTCTTAAAACGACAAGAAAACAACATTTAAACGGTTTTAGAATATTAAAAATAAACATTCAAATAACATATTTTGGTTGATTAAGTTAGTAGAACGTTAGAAAATAGAAGAAATGTTTTTGTAACCTTTAAATAACATTATAATCACGCCAAGAAAACTGAACATTTTAACGTTCTTAGAATATTAAAAATAAACATTCAAATAACGCTGTATTTTTAGAAATTTGTTACCTGGGTTTTTAGCTCAACAACTGTCCTAATAATTGTCTTAATTAACACTTCCTTTCCCATTCAAACTTGTTCATGCACTGAATGTCTCATTTAGTCAATAAATTCTTGTCAAGGCAATTAAAGATTCATTGTAAATACAGATATGACAATCAACAACCGTTAAAAATAGTTATTAACATCACTACAGAACAAATAACTGACAGTATTGGATAAAATCAACTGCAACAGTAAAAAAATAAAGTCAGCACAAGACAGCAAAAGAATAATCCTGAAACAGTAAAAGCACAATTTATTCATGCTGCAATGCATGCTGGGAGACTGTTGTACAAAGTTTTCTTACAGTGCTAGTAGGGATGATTCTGGTGATTCTGCACATCTGAAGCACTAAAAAAGTACCATAAAAAGAGTCCATATGGCATTTGTTCTATATTCTAGTTCTTCTGAAGCTATATGATGCTTTATGAACAATTCATTTGAAAAATGTTAGTTTTATAAATTTTTTGGAAAAAAAATTAAAGATACTGAGAATTTTGCCTGTATCGCTTGCCCATATAATATTCAAACTTGCCGCCTCAAGGTTCAATACATTGGATTTAAGGTCATCACTGGTTCTCACCTGCCTTGAGATTTAAAGGGACAGTTCACCCTAAAATGAAAATGCAGTCATGATTTACTCACCTCACAACTTCATTTCTTCTGCATTACACAAAAAAGACTTTCAACGTATGGGCAAACACAGTTGAAACATTCTCCAAAATATCTTTGTTTGTGTTCCACAGAAGAATGAAAGTCATACACATTTGGAACAACATGAGGGTGAGTAAACAATGCCAGAATTCATTTTGCCATGAACTATTCCTTTAAAAAAAGCAGTGCTAATAGGTTTGTGTCTCAGAATAATACTATACAGAAAGCCACTGAAGTCAGAAATTTTATAAAAGACCAAGACGGCACAAAAGATTCCGCTCAGGTCATGTTAAGCCAAAGCACTAAGTGACTAATCCACTGGGTCAGACCTACCCAGCAGGCTAATAATGTCAGTATGAACGTCAGCTCTCTGTGTAGCCAGAAACTAAGCTGAACTTCACTATTATTCTTAAAACAACCTTCATCTCCTCGAACGCAAAGGACTCAGAACATCCTTAGACATATCTGGGTGACGCCGTTTCACTCCTGCTGTGCTGAAAAGAAGGAAAGCCTGCAGCCCGATTTACCCTGCAGTCGTGTTTGGCGGCGCTTTGTGTCAGAGGGCCTGTCGTCTAATTTCCCTGTCACTTTTCATATATTCTGCTCCGATCCACAGCTGCCGAGCCACCGCATTGAGATTCAACCTCAAACATAGAGCATGAAAGGGGCAGGCCACAGCACTCCCACTGCTATAGCACACACCCTAGAGCTTTAACATAACACACAACTGTTACATATCACTTCTAATTAGTCAGCATTTTACCCATATGGTGCAGATTAAAGGGAATTCGCTTGCATAATGAGAGTAAGCGGGACGAGAGATAAGCAGGCGGCGGTTCAGCCACGGATATACATATCTGCTTCATATATGTCAGCTTATTTGTGCTAATGAGTAATTAGCAAAAACAATTAGAACTGGTTCATGGTGTTAGTGGATGAAAAATGGGACTTGATGACTTCGCATACTTGTACTATGAACTTAAGTATGTACTTTGTTAGTAATAGGAAAGTGTGTGTAGCAGGACTGTGGATGAATTAGTATACTAGCATGCTATTTTTGTATGACAGAAATAGAAAGAGTAATATGCTAGTATGCTATACCAAATTCAACTTGTGTGGCACATTTTAAAATATATTAAAATAGGAAACAGTAATTTTAATATCATTTCACAATAATACTGCTTTCCTGTATTTTTGATCAAATATATACTTGAGCATAAAAGACTTCAAAAACATGAAAACAACTGGAAATACATGTACAGTACATATTAAACATAACTAAGTATATATGAAACATATATTAATGCAAATATGCATAAACATATTGTCAATTTATTTGCCATAATCTTGGTATGTTCTCAAATGTATCATGTATTTAAAAACGTACGTGTGTGTGTGTGTGTGTGTGTGTGTATACCTGTTTTTTCTATCCTGGTGGGGACTTAAACCTGAATACACACAGACTCATGGGGACTTGTGTCACGGTGGGGACCTAAATTGAGGTCCCCATGGGTAAACAAGCTCATAAATCACACAGAATGAAGTTTTTTGAAAATCTAAAAATGCAGAAAGTTTCCTGTAAGGGGTAGGTTTAGGTGTAGGGTTGGTGTAGGGCGATAGTAAAAACGGTCTGTACAGCAGAAAAACCATTACGCCAATGGAGAGTCCCCACAAGGATGGCGAAACAAGTCTGTGTGTGTGTGTGTGTGTGTGTGTGTGTGTGTGTACACTTGGATAGGACATTTAGGACACAGAAAAAGAGAATCAACACAAACTACTCCTCTGTTCAATAGCGCAAATGATTGTGGGCAAAAATTGCCAGGAAAACATGCACATATGCAAGAACTCCAAAAAAGTATATCATTTGGACAACTGATATATTTTTAGCATATAATGATTTGGGATGCTTAAATTCTTATCTTTATGGTTCAGTACAGATAGTATGTGAATTAAGACATGGCACTGTAGCAAACAGAACTTGCAGTGGTTATTCATATTTAAATGAGCAGAACTCTGGCCTCGGGATTCTAATTAAACGCCTCACTCAATTAAAAACTTGACTGACACTATCTCTCAGCCTCTTTTGTATGCACACTTCTGACATGGTTTAGGTTTTGGGCCTGGTTTGAAAATTAATCACTAATTTATTAGCTTTCTGCACAACTCCATTGCCAAACGACGCCACGGTTCTCTGATGTCGACAGATCCGCTCCTAATGAAGCTGTTTACTTTAGTTAGTATCTGGAATACCTAATGAGCCATTATGAGTTAATTGACTGGGCTGAGATGCATTTATTTTGGGGTCTAAAGTCAGCCAGCTCAGATTAAACCAAGAGTTAATCAGAGCAATCTAATGACAAATGACTTCTTCCAAACCTATTTTTAACTATCAAATGATTTTTTCTTTTTGCTCTCTCCTCACTGGCTTTGCCGCAGTAGTACTTTCAGAAAATAAACTTCTTTTTATGCTGAAAAAACAGTTATTTATTTCTATTTTCTATTATTCATAATGATTCAAAGATTGTTTTTCAATGTTTCTGTGCCGGTCATTCTTGCATGTGATTTCACACTCATATAAAAGACAAATAATCAGAAAATTGTAAGTGCAAGAGTCTATAGATATGTGAAAGACTGTCAAGAGGATGAAGATGCTAAAATAGAGCATAACCAGAGGAGTTGGACCCATATAAATCCTGGCGACTCTGACCTGTGGAGCTGTGTGGCTCTTGGAGGCTGTTTCTGCAGATAAGGTTCTCCCAGACAGTCAAGCTCAGGAGATGAAACTGCTTCTTCACTGGATCATCAAACAAACCGCAGAGGCAGAGAGCGCCCAAGCAAAAATAGAGCGCTTTGAATTAGAATTCTGCCTTAGTGAGTCAGCACTGGCAAAGCCATGGTTGTGAAAGGCCAAAGAAACAGCCTGGTCATATATAATGATATATAAATGTACATCAATATAAAAAAATTCAATGTCAATAATATAAAATAATAATCAAATTATAAAACATAAGAAAAAATATAGAATAGAATTATATATAATATCAAAATGAGAAAAAATAGATGACACACACACACACACACACACACACACAAACACAGATTAGTTTATAGATTAAGTCCAGTAAATTCCAGTCAATTCGTGGTGGATAAAATAAAGCCCCACCCTACATTTTGTTTCTTATATCCTGTTTCACTCTGAAATACGTTACATGGATGCAAAACGGGTTGCTTATGTTGAGCTAAAAAGACTGCTTGTGAAGCTGAATGGTTTTTAGTCTACAAACAAGACATTAAAGCATAGCATAAGTGGTGCTGAGGTGAGCTGAGCTGAGCCTCTTGAAGGCCAGATCCATTACTGCTGACTGCAGACTGAGGAACACACCAGTATTGAATGTGCTGTTACTATGGTGACGCTAGTTAACAGCTGACAAAGGGACTGACTGATGGGCATATGTGACTCAGATGCTAAAGGACAAATGTAGGAATGCAACAACATGGTTCTGATGCCCAAATTAACAATGCAACTCATTGAAAAGGCTGTTTTACCAAAAAGAATTAGCTTAAAATGATGCTTAAATAGCCATGTGGCTATTGGTTATAATAGCTAATGGGACTACTAAGAAAAAAGAAGAATGAAAACATTTTTTTCTTTGGAATAACATGCATTGAACATCCATGCACAATAAGACCAGAAACATGAATTTAAAGTAAATAGGGTCAATTTGGACAATTTCAGTAAATATTACATAAGGCAAGTGCTTTATCAGGCCACTGAATATTTGTGTTTAGAAAAATATTGTAGATCTGGAGCGCATGCAGAAGAACATCAGACTCAATTAAGACCAAAGCGGGCTGTGTATCCATTTATAGTACCAAAGATCCTCTGCTTCACAGGCTCCAGGGTGCCCTCCAAAATTAATAATGTCAGCCAAGGCAAGAAACACGAGACCGGGAGGCAAGGGCTTGCTGTAACTGGACAACATACAAGTTCTTAATGTTCAATAATCATAAGCTTTTTGCCAAAACCTAGTGAGCTGCTTACATAAGGAGCATTTTAAGGCATCATAGGAAACTGTCTTAAGATACTTTATTTTGGCCAAATTCTTAGGGCAGCATTGCAGCATGAAGCAAAATAGGTGTTTAATATTACAAAGTATAATGTATAATAAAATAAAACTATAACAAAATATACATCATTTATAATTCATAATAAATTATAATTTATTCAAAATATTATAATAGAATTTATTATAATGTGAAATAATATAAAACACAATGCATAATTTATAATTAATAAGGATTAATAAGGATTAATTGTAAAGTATAATATTAATACAAAATATATAAAAAATAAATAAAATCTACATAATTTATAATTCAATATAAAATACAGTTTATTCAGTATTATAATGGGATTTCTTCTAAAATATAATAATATACAAAAATAAACATATATAAAATATAATAAAGTACATAATTTAGAATTAATTATATAATTTATTTAAAGTATTATAATAGTTTTATTATAAAGTATAAAATACTTTATTTAAAACAACACAAAAATATAATGGTAAAATTTTACATAATAATTAAATGTAAAATATAAAAATAAAATACAATTATATAAGTGTTATAATGTGATTTATTATAAAATATAAAATATACAAAATATAAAAAGTAAATATTTAAATTATAACAAAACATACAGAATTTATCATTTAATATCAAATATTATTTATTTAAAGTATTATAATAGGATGTATTAAATAAAAAATCTAAAAAGAACAATATATGATAAAATACATAATTTAGAATTCATATAATTTTTTCAAAGTATTATAATAGGATTGATTATAAAGTATAATAACATAAAATTAAAACTATTAAAAAATATATACAAAATATTATAAAATAGCTGGTTCTACTGGAATATCTGTGTGAGCTGAATTTTCCATGGAGATGAGGTGCACAGGCTTGCTGCCTATGTAGAGTTCAAAGACGGCCACTTAGAAAGTTCCATTTCAGTTAGGATGCTGCTTAGAAGTCAGTTAGAACAGCTCACTAGCCTTTGGAACAAAGCCATAGAGTGTGGGTGGAGAGTTTTTGCCATGCCTCCCTTTATTCCAACAAGCTCCTACAGTAGTCACTGGTAGTATAAGGGAATTATGGGAATTGTAGGCAATCTCACCCTCTATTTACGTTTAATTAGATCAGCGAATGGAAAGAGGACCTGCAGGCTCTTATCTCAGATCCATCCAGGCTGATCTCTAGAGGTCAATTTCATGCCTCTGAGTGATAATGCTGATAGTAATTACCGTGATTATCATCAGAATTATTGCGGCTCTCATCGATGGCTGACTCCAGGGCTGTTATATTATTAACCTCTGTGCTTAAGCATGTCATTTGGCCGTAGCTTTATAGATAGTAACTCACCGCGATCACAGGGTCTGACTGTCTTGGGGAGTCAAATCATGTCAATTAATCACAGGACCATGGTCTAATTGTCCTCTATAGCGGAATCAATGCTAATACAAGACCAAATGTGAACAAATATTCCAGTTTGGGACCAAATGTACTGTAAAAGATTAAAAATCAACCAAATAAAACCCCAAATGACCATTACTCTGAATATTAGGTTGGATGTCTGTGTTCAGCAATGCCTGTGGTGGTTATGGTGCAGGAAGAGCTCATAATCAGCTCTGGCTCTAGCCTGCATTTATAATTTATGTCGGGGTCATTACAAGGCCTGATGTCCACTTGTCAGGGCTTTGTGACACTCTTTAAGTGATTGCTCACATTCTCTCACAGCTAAATGGATGGGATCAGGAGTTAATTGCTCTGAATTTTAAGCAGCCCCTCCTTCCTGTCAAACCAGATGAATGGGAAAGGCACATTTGAAAGAAAAAGGGGTAAAGTCCATCGCTTGCAGCTCAGATTTGTCATCATAATTCCAGCTTTAAAAAAATCATTGTTATTGTTACAAACTCTGTGTTTTTTTTTTTACTGGAGTGGTTTTAGCATGTTGCTATGCAGTTGTTAGGGTGTTACATACAGTAGATGTTCTGAGTGGCTTTAGTATGTTGGAGCCTAAGTGTTTTTCGGTGCTAGTGCGTTCTGAGTGGTTGTCAGGGTGTTGCTATGTGGTTATCAAAATGTTGCTATATGAGTACTAGGGTTTTCTGGGGGGGGGTTCATGACTTGCTGCTAAGTGATTGCTAGGTGATTTGGCCTAAATCAAAGAAAGCTTTATCGTCCATAAATCAACAGTTGCCTCCCCTCATAAAGTCACAAATAAAAATAAAACACATCTGAAATGCTGCTCTGGGTGAAAAAACAAGAATAGGCTAATTTAGAGCAAAAGTGTAAGTGTCAAACAGGAATATACATATCTATATATACACACACATGCTGTAGTGAAATGCCTTCAGAGACAGACGTCCCCTGAGGTGAATATTTATGGAATAAATCAGGCTGGGCTCTTTAGAGGGACACTAATGAAAGCTCTCACCCACAGCCACGGCGGTTCGGCAGCTCGATCCATCATTCCAGTGTGTGGGGGGAGAGAGATGTAGAGGAGGAGAGGAGGGGTCAGTGCTGATGTGAGGGGTTTCTGAGGCGACCCTGCTTGTTTTAAGGGCCACGGTGAAATAAAATGGTAAGGAGGTGAGGTGCAGGTCAAGGGGGGTGGCACTTTAGCTCCGCGGAGATGGAGGCACGGGAGAGTTAATGAACGAATCGACATGCGCTGCACATAGTGACAGTGGCGGTGGTTCCGCATGGCTGCTCGCATTATATCATCTCTGGGGTACGTTCCCCGCACCCCATCTTCATTCGTTCGCACACAAACCATCTGTAGCACAGTGAAAGGATACAGTGCATGAAATCTGTTTCTGATTAAAGCCTCTTCTTCAGGGAGAAAACGAGAATGCCAGTATTAGAAATGAACAGTAACAAAAAGGTTCTGTTTTCTAGAAAAATGTAAATCTAAGGCTGTTCTGAACGGAAATTTAAGCAGGCATTTTGTGCAGGCAGACAAACGTAGTCATTTATTTAGGAAATAAGTTTGTAATCTTTTAAACTATAGTTTATAATATGAAAGCTCATAAATATAGTATAATATACATACATATACACACACACACACACACACACATACATGTTATCTATCTATCTATCTATCTATCTATCTATCTATCTATCTATCTATCTATCTATCTATCTATCTATCCAGACAGACAGACAGACAGACAGACAGACAGATAGACAGATAGATAGATAGATAGATAGATAGATAGATAGATAGATAGATAGATAAACTAACCAACCAGACTACAAATAACCATACAGCAGCAGAAACAGCAGCAGTGGGCTCTGGGGAGTGTGTTTAGATGGGGGTACAGCAGGGCTGTGAGGGTGGAGGAGAAGCAGGTGGATTGAGAAAGAGGAGGAGAACGACCTGTACTGGAATTGAGCCATTGCTGAGATGTCAATTTACCTTCTGCACGAGAGAGACCCATTCCTGTGCCAACACACCTGGGACGGCACACCTGAGTGGGCCAGGGCAGATCTAGAAATAGATCTAACTGATACGGCTACATGGGTTCTGAATGCTGTCAAAATCACCTTACGGCACAAGAATCTCCTTAAAAAATTGAAATACCACAAGCAAATCTAGGAATATAGTGTTCACATCCTTACATAATCCCTCTTTAAACAACGGGATGAAAGATTACTAATACAGTGACAGATAAAGATCCATATAGGAAAGCATGGAGACTGTGATACAGAACAGACGCAGCCAGAGCTCTAGATAAGAAACCACAGCACTGAAAGGCTTTTTCCTCTACAAAAACATTAAAAGAACACTTCCATATGGGCTGCCCGCTGTACCATTTTAGGTCAGTGTGTCCTTACTTAAAGTGCAGCGGCCGAGACCAGGGATCAGGGGTACCGCAGGAACAAACGAGAGCCACAGGAACGTGACATGGCTGAGTGAAGCCGAGGAAAGCAGAGGAGGGGTTGTTGAAAAGTCAGGCATGGTTGCGCAGGGGTGACGGTTGGCCCCTGACTTCAGCGAGCAGGGTTGATGATAGAGTCTCTCACGCAGGCAGATAGCAGCAGCAGTAAGATCAGCTATTCATCGTGTGCCAACAGCAGACAGCAACTCACAGACTGGAGCTGATGGAGCCAACACAGGGTTAGAAAATACACTTATGAAAAATGTCCTTCTCATATTGATATTCCTGTTCAGAGCCATCTTATTTTTTACTAAAATAATGGTAAAATAAAATAAAATAAAATGAAGCTCCTGAATGTTTCTTTACTGTATGAAGGAAATTCAAAAAATATTAATTGATTATACTTTTACAGATGCAACAGGAACTAGTAACTATATTTATACATACAATAAAATGAAATACATCCACTTTTAGAAAAATGTCCTATATCGACCTGTTAAGTGCCAGCTGATTATTAAAAAAAATAATAATAATAATTTAATAAAGTAAAATAAAATAAAATATAAAATAAAGCTTATTAAAGTTTCTTTATTTTAAGATAATTCAAAAATTATTAATTGTTTTATAAATAGTTTTACAGTTACAAAAATAAATGAACTAAAACTACATTTTTACATAAAATAAAAAAAATCAACTTTTGAAAAATGTATTCAGCTCTGCTGAGACATAAACATACTTTCTGCCAAAACACCATGAAAAAATTAATAAATAAATAAAATAAAATAAAGATTCTTTACTGTTTAAAGGATTTAAACTAGATTTTTAGATTTTTTTTAATAGTCTGTGCAGTATTCCTTCGGATTAATTAGTGACTCTGTCTGTTACACAATTAGTTTTTTATGACTGAATCACTGAATCATTCCCTCAACCGATTCAATCAAAACGCTGTTCATTCAAGTGACTGTCTTCATGAGTGAGTCACTGAATCATTCACTCAAACGATTTGCTCAAAAACATATTCATTTAGGAGCGAAACCAATAGTCATTTGGAGACATGCAACAGTTCTTGCTGTGACTTTGCTTTCAATCATTTTTGGTAAATGTAAACTATAATGTTTCTATAATACACAACTGCAATATATAATATATTATGATAAAAATTCAAAGAGAGCGAGAGAGAGAGAGAGAGAGAGAGAGAGAGAATCACATATCAAAAGAACAAAAGAACAGAGTGTGTTTCTTGATTTCTGGAAGGAAGGCGTGTAAATTACAGATGCGCAGCTGAGTTTGACAGCCCTGCCACATCTTTAACTGAACGCATCCGGATGGTCAGGTCATGACACCTGTCCCATAAAGCACAGCACTCTCTCAAGAAAGCATGTTACGACGTCTGTAAATTTTCAGGTGCACAGATTGAGGCCAGGGGAAAAGCGTAAGGGTGTGACACGGTCCTGCTTCAAACAAAGAGAAAAATGTGTGCCAGGTGTACACATACACACACACTTTGGCAGGATCCTCTTTACCTGTCAAACAACAGGCCGAGACACATATACATACACAAAAGAGGGCTGTCCTTCATGTAAACCCACACCTTTGGCTGAAATTTACAACCTTCTTTTTTTACTGCCGAAGGATAGCTGACATTGTCTGCTACATGAGGGCACGGCGGTTATAAATCAGGCGGCACACTCTCTCCTGCTCCTTTCACCGCTATGAAAGAAGAGATGAGCAGCAGACACATGTGGAAAAATGCAGAATCAATAGCAACACAAGAAGCTTGGGAGGACCATTTAATGTATTAAAAATGATATAATCTGGGATCTAGTCAGTGTTTTTTAACTGGTTTTACTTGAGGATTTTACTCTGGAAATGAGGGGCCGACCCAAGACATTATCAAACAGTTTGTCATAAACAGAAATATCCTTAAAATATACATAACTATATTATTTATTATAAATGATACATTATATTCTTAATATCATATTGAATAAATTAATTAACAAAATCAGACAATAATTCACTGCACCAAAAAAAATTCATTCATTCATTCATTCATTCATTCATTCATTCATTCGTCTTTGTTTTTGGTTCACAAGGTTGAAGGCTTGAAGATTATTGAAGATAATTTTTTGGCAAAATCTTTTCTCTCTCTCTTTTTTTTACTGGACACACAAGCTTTGATGATAACAACAGATGATATGAGAAATATTTTTTCCATGTAATAGTGTTATTTTAATATCATTGAGATACTAATTTTTAGTAATATTTTTCTGTTTTTTATTTTAATTTTAGTTAATATTTTAGTAATTTTAGTTGTGTTTTTGTTTTTTATATGTGGCTATTTTTATTTTTTATTCATTTTCACTAGTAAAAGTAGTTTTTTGTCATTTTCAGTAGTTTTTGTTTTTATGTATGACTATTCTAATATTTTTATTCATTTTTTTTCACTTTATTCTAGAAAACAAAACATAGTTTGAGATATCTGATCAATATACTACATTAAAATTAGGAATGTTGCATTGGCAATCAGCTGAGATAAAAAAGGGTTTTATATTTTATTTCAGTTGACATTTCATTTTAGTTAGTGTGTTGTTTTTAGTTTCAGCTTTAGTTTTAGTTGCCTTTAATAACCCTGGTTCGTAATGTATTTGTTATTTTCCTATTTATGCATGATTAAAACTATAGCTGTAGACAGTTATTTGCATTCATTATTGTTTTGTCCTGTTGTCTGTGGCACACCAGTTGAGAAGCACAGATCTAGTACAATCACTCGGTCTGGTTTCTGCCAGCATGGTTGATATGAGGCCAGTAAATCACACTGGACGCCTCTTAACCTCTCTGTGATCTGAGCATTAAAGAAATATTTACAGTGTTTGAGCAATACATCTACAGTAAGCTCCCTCACAGGGATTAAGAGCGCAAAAGCAGTATAACAATTCATTCTACAGATGAGGCAAAATGTCATCAATCATATTTGTTTATCCCTCATGTAAAACCAAGTACCACATCTCAGAAACAGAGGCGCTGCCAAATGGTTTCTACTGTAAATGTTTTCTGCCCGTTGACACATTTGATAGACCGCTATGAGAGATGTAAAACAAAACAACGGACAAACGTTGAGAAACTGAAACTTTTTTCAACAGAAAATCCTCTCATGAATATTAAATATAAATGGAGTGACATTAGAATTTGAGCAGGATATTAATCATGTTCCCAGGCACCTGTCAGTGAGCTAATTGGATAAAACAACCAGCCAATCAGCAGCCACCAGCATCAACAGACAACTGAAATGAATTAAACAGCCTATCAGAAAACTGGAGGGATTCTCTCACAGATCTGACGCTTGTTCTCCATCTACAAATATAATCTAAAAGTCAAAAATGTTATTTCCATTACTTCCATTTACTTCCATAATCCATAAAGATGTGGGTATTAGGAGGCATTTCATATGTAGAGCACGTCAATGCATTTTAATTCAAGATTACAAAGTCTTTCTTTGGAAAAACATGCATCAATATATCATATTTTAAGAAAGTAAACAGATTACACACCTTCTAGCTCTCCAGCTCACTTTTCTCTCTAACATATCAACTAGTGTGATGTCCGAATTTTAAAGTGAGCTAGATTAGTATCTAATATCACCCAAATGACATATTAAAGGGAGACGTGTTTCCTAAAGTTGAAGCTGAGGTTAGCACCACTGTCACACTATCTTCACTTCCGAAAGGGCTTTGCTTCCTCTCACCTGAGGACAACGAATCAAAGCGCAGAGGTTTGAGATTGTGACAGGAAGATTAGTGATACCTCAAAGCCATGTTAAAGTCTCCGTTTAGAAACCCGCTGAGGGTATGTTCTCTGAAAAAGCGTGTGAAAGGATTTTGGCTGGGTATTTCTTCAGAGTTGCATCACAGTGCTTCACTTGGTGTCCACCTGGTAAAGTCCTGCTTTTCCTGTACAACTTTGTAATGCTTACTCACCATAGCATGAGGCATTGTTGGAGAAATTAACTAGATAATTAGCTGTTTCCCAAACTGTAGTAGCCTAACTGTTGCACATCCATCATTTGAATGTTGTCGCACATATGGTGGAGTAATAACTTATTCGAAAAACGTTAATTCGCTTTACACTAAGCATGTAGAATGAAATGTGTATATGTAATGAAAGATATAGATTTACTGCATATTCGCCTGTTTATGTTGCTCAAGAGCATTAACTATTTAAGTACACACCAAACTAATCAGAAACTACCAGGTCAAGAGCTGTAGTTCCAACCACACAACTTTGAATAGAACTTTGAACTATGTTTTTTACAACACAACTTACAATCAGAATTTGCTTTTGGGAAACATACCCTCAGACAGCTATTTATTTATTCATAAAAGTAGACCTTCTCAAATGACCATTCACCAACTAGATGAGTAAAGTTTGTGAACAAACTTTGAAGTTGGCTTGAGAAAGCTTAGCCTGAAAGTTTGAAGCAGTTGGGAAAAAAAGTTAGAAAATTTAGATAGACATATTAGACAGTTGATAGAATGTTGCAGCATGATTTAGCATATTTCTAATATAGTTTAACATGATTTACTTGTTGTTTTAGCATGATTAGCATGTTGTTAGCATGTTTTAGCATGATTAGCATGTTGCTAATATGTTTAAACATAGATATATATACGTAGATGCTTGACGTCATTCACCATAGTAATCACTGAATATTCGAAAGATGCCACAATCCTGCACAGCCGATGGTCTGCGAACCCAACGGCTCTGTGTGAACATACAGTATGGTGAATGACGTCAAGTGGACCGTTCCAAGATGGCGGCCGCATCTACGTGCCTGGAGTGGTCAAATAGGGCGTCTATATATGTCTAAGTGTTTAAACATGATTAGCATGTTGTTAGCATGTCTTTAGCACGATTAGCATGTTGTTAGCATGTCTTTAGCATAATAAGCATGTTGATAGCATGTTTTTGGCATGAATAGCATGTTGTTAACATGGTTAGCATATTGCTAACATGTTTTTGTATGTTGCTAGTGTGATATACAGTAGCATGTTGTCCTTGGATAGTCATTAAGCTTTCCTATAGTGATAGACAGCTTCAAAACTCTATGGCCCGGTTTCATAGACAGGGCTTAGCCTAAACCAGGATTAGGCCATAGTCCAATTAGGACATGTAAGTAATTTTTATAAACATGCTTTAGATTAAAGCATTACTGGTGTGCATCTTAAGACAAAACAAAGGCACTGACATGTTTTAAGATCAGTCAGTGCAAGTTTCTTTCAGTTGAAACAGCTCAGATTTACATTTTAGTCTAGGACTAGGCTTAAACCTTGTCTGTGAAACTGGGGGTATAAGTCTTATTGTACAAAAGTTTTGACCCCCTCAACATAAGTCTATGGAACTTTTCACAGTTTTGATCATTCTGTTTAATGAAAATCATAAGTCGGATCAGTTAGAAAAGACACTGCAACCCGAGTCAGACAAGTCTGAGGGTCTGACCCAAACTCTAGGAAGAGATACAGTCCAAAATTTGTCTCAGAAGAAGAAGACGAAGAAGCTTAAATAGCATTTAATAAAATCTAACTTACTATGACAATTCTAAGGCTCAGATATTTTTCAGAGTAGTCTATAAAGACCAGGCTATGTTTTTGCTGGCAAGAAACAGTATGTTTGACTTGTTTTTCAATACAAATATCTAAACAGCCTTAAATCAAGATACACGTATTATACATGTATAGTATAGACACATGTATAGTATACAAAGATAGCTGAAGTTTTGTTTTCTGTGAAATTAAGCAAAATTAAGTGAGTTTATATTTAAAAAAACAAATATCTGCCAATGAGGTATGAAAACGTGTTTTCCCACTGAACTATTATTATTTTTTAAATCTGTTGGCAAATATTTGTTCTTGTTTTAATCAAAAACTCACTTCATTTTGATCAGTTTCTAAGAAAACAAGACTTCTTTCTTTTTTATAGTGTGAAACATTAAACATTACTTCCATATTCTAGCTGTCAAATGAATTAAAACGTAATGGAGATCTGTTGGAACTCATTTTCTGCTCCCTAGACATTTACATTTAGAAAATATGCTGACATATTATATTGTGCTCCCTTCAATTTGGTCCTTAAATTTTCTTTACTTGGTCTTAAAAGGGTCTTTAAATGACCTTCATAAAACCTGCACAAACCCTGAATAGCTTTCATTGAAAGGTGAGATTTCTTCCTTTCATTTTTGGCCTGTCGTTTGGCATAGTGGGCACAAATAATAAGATGAAGGAGAGGAAGATAAAATTACAGTGCCACCACAGCTGTAGCCCTCTGATACAAAAAAATTCATAAAATCCGGCCTGATTTATTAGAGGCTCTCACGAAAACGAGAGGTTTTGAGGTTTCACATGAGCCATTCATCTCCCACTATCTTCCAGCGTTCTCCTCCTCGACTCCAACTCTGATAAAAGCCCATGATCTATGTCCTCGCCCCCTCCCACGGCCCCACCGGGTGACACAGACCAGAGCACGAATCACTTGACAGAGGAGAGGATGTCTTTCCCATAGTACAGTATGACATAATGCCTGTTTCAAAAGACAATGCACACAATCATAGCAGCAAATGATTCACACTAGATCGGATGATTCTTTATAGAAAGACAGATATGGGAAAAAGTCACCCAGTGATCAGAGCATCTCATATGACACCATTAACATGACAACACCTGCCAGTGCCTGTGCATTTGTGTAAGTATGTTTGCATGTATAAGAAATGTCCTGTTGACAACAGACAGCTGTGACGATGAGTGTGAGTGAAGAATCGAACTCGAGAGGACATGCAAACACTCTCAGTGTTTGACCCCAAATCCCTCTACACCCCCTGTATGACTGTGAAGTGACAGAGTTTTTATGCTGGCTGCAGATGCACGTCAAGCTCATCAGATATTCAGACCATGGTGCAAAACGCTAAAGAAGGGCAGCTTGCTCAAGGGAAGCTGTCATTTCTTAAGACCGCACTCCTTATAGTAGGAAGGACTCATTAAAGTAGATAAAATTCAATAAATCTCTTGTCTACTAGAATCATGTTTTCTGAATCATATTCAGTGACTCCTGCAAGAAAACTAGTATGCTAACAGAATAAATCTCACAGGTGATCAGATTGTTTGGTTGGATATGGTGAATAAAAATCATTGGCTGCTTGTGTGAGATTGGTATTGTGCTTTTTCATTGGATAACATTACATGACCAGTTGTCACAGAAAGCTGGCACATTTTTTAGTTGAGCAAATTAGTATTTATGCTACAATGGATTTTCATTCGAACTAATGTGACTCAACTGTCAAAACTGTCCAATGCTACAGTACGTTTAAATATATGTACTTCCTTATTACACAGTGTCAAAAACTATACTGTACATCAGATGAGTAGCATGTTCAAATACCAAGCTCATTGGAAAAATGCGCCTGTGCCAACATTTCTACAAAATGATATTGCATTTTATTTTTTCGAAGTGAAATTTCCAGTGAGTGGTGCTAAAAACGGGTTCAGTTTTACTGAAAACAGATGAATCTTGCAACATTTTATTACAAAATGTATGTCTAGTATTTGGCACTAAAATATTCTAATAATGTACCACCTAAACTAAACCCTACCCTAAGCCTATCAAATAGTGTTAACAACAGCAAACATGACCTAAAATTAATTTGCTGAAGAAACAATGGCATTTTAGCTTCTACAAATCTTTGAATTTTTTTATCGTGACTCATGATTTATAGGATTTATACCTGAGTGCTGAGCATCAAAAGTGCTGTACCAGGTACACTATCGAGCAAGTTTACCATGTCAAAAAAGCCTTACAATTCCGCCATGCAAATGTGACAGTCTATTAGTTTACAAATCATGCACTATGCTGAAAGCATTTTGAGGACATAACACATTGTGCAAAAAATGCACAGAATAAGTCTTTATTATTGATAATCTGCCCCTGTATTCAGAATTCCTGTTCAAGGAATTAAAAAAAAAAAAAGTTGTTGATGTTTTATTTCCACTAATGTCCATTTCAGCAGGAAACTGCAGTAAATAATATGTATATAGGTATGTTTTTTTTAGTTTTACAAAAAATGTAGGTGGGGCACATTTTTCCATTGTGCTTATGTTGCCAAATATGCAGTATGCATGAAATAGTATGCTAAAAATAACCATGATGTACTACTCTAGCTGAGATTCTCAAGTACGCATCCAATGGGCACGTTACTATCCAATGAAGCCATAACAGCAACATAGCACTGTAAGTCACATGACAGTGCTAATGTCCAGATTGTATTCAACACATGGAGATTTTTGAAGAATCATTTTTTTGGTTCCCTAAAGAACCTTTATGTGAAGCATTCTTAAAAGAACCATTTTTTCTTAGTGTGAAGAAACTTGGAGTGAAATTTTTTTTTCCACTTTAAAGAACCATTTGTGAAATGGAAAGTTTCTATGGATGTGATAGGCTCCTCATGGAACCTTAGATGGCAAAAAAAGAATCTTTGTTTTTAAAAGTATAGCACAGAATTGTAACAAACCACAGCCCACTGTGGTCATGTGACATCAAACCCAGAGTCTTACCTGGCAAAGAAGGATGCAGCAGCAGAGGTGCCACTGGAGGGTGCTGTGGTGACCGGGGCAGGAGGTGGAGCAGCAGGGCTACTGTATGCACTGGGCCGGTCGGCGTTGTAGCGGTTGAGCGCGGCTTCGTTTAGACCCTCCCGGTTGCCTTCTGACACCATCTGAGAAATCTGTATGCAAGTAAACATGGGTATTTAGCCAACTAAATAAGAGCAAATGGCTCTATTTACAGATAAACAAATGCAATATAGCTCAGGTAATGTTCTCAGTCTTTTATGTCCCCCATGGCTCTTGTTTCCCTGATATGCATGGGAAAAGGGATGAAAACTCATTCTATTTGTGTCTGAACTACAGCAGCGTCTCTGGAAAGTGTCATGGGTCACGCAGTGGCAGTGAATAAGTTTAGCACAGATTCTGCCAGGCCTTCAGATAAACAACTCAGCTTAGACGTGAGTCATGAGAAACAGTCCTGATAATTGCGCTGTGAAGGGCCCACGGCACGGCTGGCTTTCTTAAATAAGCATTCAGCCAGACCCACTCAGGGAGATTTGGAAATAATCCGGACACCCTCCCCTGCCCCAGCTGTAAATAGATGGTGAGGACACTGCTGTTGCTGTGGGCCGGGGTCTGTCGTTTCGCCCCAAATAAGGACACACGAGTCCCTGAGGAGGATGAGCTCTGCTGTACAGTGAACCAGTAGCCCTCTGTGTGTTTACCCAGAATGCTTCACAAATGTAGGAAAGTCTCACCCAGATAAGCATGGATGGACAGTGAGAGAATCCAGATCTGTGCATTTGTCACTAAAAATGCCCAGCATTGGACATACATGCATCACAAGATCATTTTTATGTATTTTATGTATTTTTTTCTTAACACATTTCCACAAAAGCGTCATTTCCACCAAATATATTGTTTAATGACATTGTGTGATGGAAATGACATTTTTAGCATTATTTATATTTTTTTCTAAGGCTAATTTTACTGCTAAATGCATAAATACATAAAATTACATCATATTTTCACAATTAATATGTTGATTTTTCTTCACAAGACCATGCTTTTCAAGACACTGTTGTACTTAAAAATACTATTATACACATACTAGAGATATATTTATTATAAATTACATTATTATTATTAGATTGTATGCATATAATAATAATAATAATTATTATTATTATTATTATATCACTTTTAAAATAATGATGAATATAAAAAATGAAGGTATTGTAACAATTTTTCCAGAATTAATGTGATATTTATAAAAATGATAATTTATGAAAATAAATTTACAAAAATAAAATAAAATAAAATAAAATAAAAATTAAGTGTTAAAACTAAGAAAAATGAATCCCTGGGGAAAGTGGCAGAAGTTAAAGAAACACCCAAATATGATTTCTGTTATAATCTGCTTTATGTGTAAAATAATAAAATAAAATAAAATAAAATAAAATAAAATTTCCGCATAGCCTCTTTCATCAAATTAAAGACACTTTTGCAAACAGGCCAACCAGTACTAACAGTGACTTTCACACCTCACAGAACGAGAGAGTCTAAACTGAGCTGTTCACAGCCAAAGGCTCATGGTGTCTTCACAGCCTCGCATGTGTTATTTCAGTCTGGCTGCAGGTATGCTGGCAAAACGCACAGCCGTTTTTAAAATACTTTGTGATAGCACATGACTGACAGGTATATTTAGCAGCGTCTGCACTCGTTACAGTTCCTTAACGCTGCATTGGTCTGGGCAGACATCCATGTGACCGAGCACTGGATTTACAGTAGGTGTGTTTGCATTTGACAACTGCAGTAGCTGTTGGAGTAAAACGTATGGAACGAAATGTCACGGGAATAACCACAAACCATTAATAAACCTGATAATGTGAAGCTAATAATGAACACAATATTGATCCTTTGCCAACAAAAAATCAGTAATATAGATTTATATAACAGTGGTCATCATAAACAATATTATCCTACTACATACTGAAGAACGGGTCAATCTAGAAGGTTTAGTACAGAGGGCAATATGAGAAATATTAAAAAGCTTTTATCCCTTATTAATGAATGGATAGTACACAAAGCTAAATCCTGCTCATTCGGTACACACTTGTCAAACGATGATCTTATGACATAATAGTCATTATCTAATTCTGATCATGCAAATCTCCCTCCCTAAGCCAAGCCAGAACAATTATGGAAACTAAGCTACAAAAATGGGTGTTTCGAAGCCAGAATCATGAGCAAATTAACATATATAAGCCTATTAAGTATTCAGAAACAGTCAATCATGACAGATAATTTACAAGTCTTAAAGAAACAGTTCACCCAATTATGAAAATGTGCTGAAAATGTATTCACCCTCAAGCTGTCCAAGATGTAAGTGAGTTTGTTTCTTCATCGGAACAGATTTGGAGAAATTAAGCTCTACATCACTTGCTCGCCAATGGATCCTCTGCAGTGAATGGGTGCCGTCAGAATGAGAGTACAAAGGTAGCTGGAAGCAAAGGTTAGTTAAAAAAAAAAAAAAAAAAAAAAACCCTTGATGGATTTTTTTTTTTTTTACAAACACACACCTTTTCACTTCACATGACGTTATTTGATGGACTGGAGTTGTGGATTATTGTGATGTTTTTATCAGCTATTTGGACTCTCATTCTGACGGCACCCATTCACTGCAGAGGATCCATTGCTGAGCAAGTTATGTAATGCTACAATTCTCCAAATCTGTTCTGATGAAGAAACAAACTCATCTACATCTTGGATGGCCTGAGAGAGTAAATTTCAGAAATTTTTTGGGTGAACTATTCCTTTAAAGGTACAGTAGCAAAAGAGCAAAAAAAATAGTATCTCCATAAAACTAAAGAATGCAATAAAAGTGTACAGTATGGATTTTATAAAAATACTTCTGAATCTTCAATGAATGTTTGTTTTCCATGAGGCAATTCTATCCTCATGGCGGCATTGAAACGACTCAGCCCTGCTCACAGCCAGTCAGATCATCTGGGAACTGACGGCTGATTTGCCATCTGTTGTGCAGGAATGAGAAGGAGCATTAAATACCAGCAGTGCCAACAGCACAGATTGCACCTCTCTGCCCATCCTCCCATCATCTCCCCATCCGTTCTCCTCCCTCATTTACTTCTCCTCTCTCTCCTCTGTCTGATAGTAGCCCTTTGTTTGCCCAAATGTAATGCCCCCATCTATCTATCCATCCACGTTCAACTGTTTGACATTGACTTTGACCTTCATGCTGCTTTGCTGGTCCATACGGCTTTGCAAAGCTAAATTAAAAGTCTTAACATTTCTGATATCAGTCAGATAAAGGTTATTCAACGATCGACAGATAGCCAGCTACATTGTAAGTCTTCTTTCCAAGTTTTCCAGTTACAAATAATGCACTGTAAGACACTTTTCTTACAGCATTTCTATATGAACAAAATGTATATGTTTACGCTATCCCATATTTTTAAATATAAAATAAAATAAAATAAAATGGGTCAGTTTAAAAACCATGCCTAATAAGAGTTATTAAATTATAAAAAATAAATAATAAATAAATAAATAATAAAATAAAATAAATGGAACAATGCATGTTAAAAAACTGTTACTAAATTATAAAATAAAATAAAATAAAACAAAACAGTTTAAGAACCATGCCTAATAAGAGTGTTATTGAATTATAAATTAAATTAAATTAAATTAAATTAAATTAAATTAAATTAAATTAAATGGATTAGTTTAGGTCCATGTTAACAATGTTATTTAATTATAAAATAATAACATTAAATTAAATTAAATTAAATTAAAAATATATATAATTCCCTCTGAAAAATAAATAATAATCTAATCTATTTGCCATCTAATTGTTGACACAAGCCGTATTATTACAGAATTATACAGCAGATTGTACATATCCACGCAATGAAATGTCTAAAGCTAATCAAGTCTTATTTTGAAAACGAAATCCATATTAACAAGAGAGTATCCTGTATTTCATGAACTTTAAATCTTGAGAAGATAAACATGATATATAATGTCTTAGTATGTAATAAAATTGCAAATAGTAAAGAGAGGAATCTCAATATTGCAGAAAAATATCACTCTTGTGATTCATTCAAGCATATTAGAATGCCCTGAGCACAGTTATAGCAACTTCACCACAGATGACGAATTGCCAAGTACGTCCCTGTGCGTGTGTGAAATCAATATCCAGCGCTTGTAATTTTATGGATGTCTCATTTCATGTGTTTCAACAGCAGGCCAGCCACCCATGTGACTACACCAGCTCCAGGTTTACATGAGACCGGGGCCAAGTGCAGGTGTGATGGATGAGGAAGGTAGAGAACATTTCTGAGAATGGAATTTTCCTGATGCAGCAGAAATACCCAAGAGAGGAATGGAAAGATCTAAAAGAAGCCCTTGAGTGGAGGTTTCCTTCCACCCCGTTCCCCAGCGGCCCCCTTCACACCCACAAGAAGAGACTTCCTCATTCATCATAATTAAAGCCAGAACACACTGCACTGCCTGGGTACTCCTCTCCTGGATATGTTAACTATTCTTCACCATCCCCTGAGTGCTCTCTATATCTATGTGTGACAGTTTACATTCACTTCTCAATTCAGGTGGGATGGAAAATATGACTTACAGTCCTGGATAGGAATAGCACACTGGAGATGGTCTACAGAAAGAAATAAAACCATAGGATATGCTTAAGGGGATGACACATATTTTTCACTGAGGTACAGTATAAAAAAGTAAAGTACAGTACAGTACAGTAGTTAGTACGAATATGAAAAATTGAATTTTGAATGGCCACATTCCACAGGAAGCTAAATTGGAGCTTGAATGAAGGAAAAGGAATTTACTGAATTGCAACCATCTGTCCACCTGTCCATCCTTCCATCCAACCTTCCATTCATCTATCTATCTATCTATCTATCTATCTATCTATCTATCTATCTATCTATCTATCTATCTATCTATCTATCTATCTATCTATCTATCTATCTATCTATCTATCCATCCATCTTTCCATTTGTCTATTCATCCATATATCCATCAATCAGTCAATCTATCTATCTGCCCATCCATCCAATAATCCATATTTCTATTTGTCCATCCATCCATTCATCTATCCAACATTCAATCTATTTGCCATCCATTCATCTTTCTATTTGTCTATCCATCCGTCCACCATCTTTCTACTTGTCCATCCATCCAACAATCAATCTGTCTATCTGCCATTCATCCATCTGTCTTTCTGTTCATCTATCCATTCATCCATCCATCCATAAATCTATCCATCCATCTATCCACCTTTATACTGTATTCATCTATTCATCTGTCTATCCATAAGTCTATCTCTCTATTTGTCCATCCATCCATCCATCATCTTTCTATTTGTCTATTCATCTGTTGATCCATCAATCATTCTATCACTTTTTATTTATTTTTCAAACAAAGTTTTGTCAAGTCAACATTTACATTATTCTAGTTAAAAATTAGTCATATGAATTTCTTTGACATTTTCATTCTACATTTAAATTCATTTTCATTCTACATTTTTATAGAAATTCAAATTGCAATTCTGCATCACGTTTGCTACCTCAATTTAAATCAAATTCAAATTTGGGAATTTATTTGCCATTTAATAGACATTCTCAATCCAATTTCGAATGGCTGTTGCAAACACTTGGCAACCATTAAAGCAAGACACATATTGTTGTCAGTAGTGACTCATGCAGTTCTCCTGTTCTTATTTTGCCAAGATTTACATTGATTGTGACATGAAGGAGTAGGCGAGTAGCCAGCTAGCTTGACCTGATGAATGTAAAATAAGGTATATTTGTATTCAGTTTGTGTACAGTCTATGAAGTAGAGAGACTCTTTGAATGAATCAATTTAATAGCTCTTGACAGAGCAAAAGAGACCCCCGTACGCCTTACAGATGCTCTCTGCCCATAGTATAAACTCCAGCCAAGGAACCAGTTTTACAAGGGACTTTTTCTTGAAATATTAAACATAGATTCAACAGTTTATATAAAAACATATTCAAGACTGAAGTTGCCTCGTCATGCCTTTAAATGGGCCTGTTATGTATACATGGACACAAGCTGGAAGTGTCCGTTAGGTGGGAGCCACATTCCTCATCCAAAGAAAGGGATGTGGGTTTTAGAAAAGATCCCTCCTTGAGGAGATTTTATAAGGGATAAGACAAAGTCCACATGGAATGTCAGAGCTCTGTGTGTGGCACACAAACTGTTTTTATACAAGGTCCTGCATCCAGGGTAATTGTCACTATCGGAGTGACTCTCCAACCCAAGCTTAACGGCTTCCTGTGCACAAAAACCAGCCCCTTGGGCAATGAAAGAGAGCGAGAGGGGGAAAGAGATACAGAAAATAAAACACATCTTAGCCAAAGTAAACAGAAGTGAAAAGCAGAGGAGTCACAAAAGACTCATTGAGATGGAGAGGGAGATACAGAGCTCAGCTCAAGGAGGAGAAGAACAGACAGAACAAGGGAGAGCTGAGGGACGTGTGTCTAAAGGAAGACGTGATTAGAGTGAGGTGAAGGGTGTGCCCCATCTACAGCCTAAACGACTTCCTTGTTCCACCATGCTGTTTAACAACTGGCACAATCAAGATTAGACACACCAAAACTCTGACCATGAGAATCTTGTGGGACCAAATCAAACACTCTGACTCTAACACACACTCAAGACCAATTTCTCAGCCAAAATGTGAGCCTTTTAAGGAATAGTTCACCCCCAAATGAAAATTCTGTCATTATTTGCTCATTATTTATTCTGTCATTAAATAATAATAATATATAAAAAAAATAAAAATACAAAAATAAGTAAATAAAATGCATGTGTACATTTATAAAGCATACAAAGATAAAAATACAAAATATTAAAATGTTATAATATTTATACAATTATTAGTATTATATAAAATCATTATACGTTTACGTAATAAATAAATATATGCCACAAAAGAAAGATTTTGAAAGAAACTTTACAGATTATACTGTCCATATAACAACAGGCTCCAAAAAATCTTAAAATGATGAAAGCATAACATAATTCAGAAAGTCATTTTTCACTGCAAATGTAACTCGAGAGCAGCTTGCAAATCAAATATGGCGTTATGGAACAAGTTTGACATCAGTAACATCAAACGTCCATTGTTCTCGAGCATCTCTAAGCGAAATATCATAATGTCAAACCCAGTTAGTAAATAATGGCAGATTTTTTTCTTTTTTTTTTTGCTTGAAGTATTCCTTTGAATTCTTAGATGTGCCTGTGTTCAATTACTGTGAACTTCCTTTCAAAGCACTTGAATATGTGTTATTTTAAAATGGATAGATTCGGACTCTACGAGTCACATTCAAGGACGTTGTCAAATGCAGACGAACCTGAGACCACATTTTCTATATTATGTAATGGCTTATTGCTTTAACACTTTCAAATGCTTTGAAATAAACAATTTACTCCTGATTAACTCACGATGTCACATTTAAGAGTAGTTTTTTGTCTGACAGCCAGATTAAAATCAACCTGTTCTGGATTTCTCATTCTCTCTCAAAAACACATGGACTAACTAACACAATCCACCTGTCTGTGGATTCAATATAAAAGACTATTGTTCATTTAAACCACCATCAATGCATCCAAAATATTCCCTCCAGGTTGACAAGAAATAAAAAGTAAAACCACACTTGGTCCAGATTATATATGAAGAATAAGTGAGTTGAGACTATGTATGACAACAAATATGTGTTTATGTTTTGGTACCAAATAACATCTGGTCAAAATATGCTTAGTACTATGTTCTTGGTATACATGTAATCACTGGAAATGTCCTATGGTATGATATTATGTGTCATTATTTTCAATCCTTTCTGGTTTCCCTAATTAAAATCTGCAGTTACTGCTTCACCTTGAATCTGTGCATTCTGAGCAGAAGCAAATGTTTGAAACAAATTCTGCAGATGTTTGCATGTGTGGAAGGTCTCGTTTAGAAACAGACTTCAAAATTATGCACAACTGCCTGAAGCAGAGCCGTACTACAACATACAACACATTAAATATGCATGACAGATACAGTATCTCTTTCTCAAAAGAAATCCCATAATGCATTAGGTGTCATTTCAATATTAAAACATACTTACAAACGTCTACTGTATATACACTACTTAAAAAACCTAGAATTCTTCTCATTGTCAGATGAATCCCACACCTCTTACGAGATCATACACAGGTCAAACTCATGACCTGTAACTGTAACTAGTTAGTTAGATCATTCTCGTACAAAAGCGTCTTTGTTTCAAGACCTAAGTTCAGTGAAAGGACACATTTGCAAAACATTCCTCTAAATCTACATGGGATTTTAAAGACTTGATTTTTTAAATTGAATCAAGGAACACTTACCCACTCAGCCACTTAAATGAAGCCAGATCAAAGCGTTGATTTCCAAACACAGACACCTGAACATTCCTCAAGAGATTCCTGTTTATGTCTATCTATAAACAGCCTGTATTCACAGTTGATTCAAAATAGTTTTAAGACTTTATTGGATGCTCACAAGGGAAACATTTAAGTGCATATTCCTCTTGTGCCCCATGATTGTGCCTGAAAAAATAAAAAATAGTAAATGGCCCATAGCTATGCTCATGATTCAAATGCAACTGCAGACTCTAAAAGAAGGTTGCTGCTTTCTGAGGGGAAACATTGCATGCATCTTTAAATGGTTAATACACTGCAAGCTCATTGCAACAGGATTCAATATGCAGATGCATCCAAATGTTGTATTTAAGTATGTAAGTTATTCTGTACTAAAAGGTATTGGAAGGAATTATATAACTTAAAATACCACATTAATAATGTGTTATTTCCACAGTATTTGCATTATTTTGAGTAACCAATTATATGATATATGCATTTTTATATTTTAGATATAATACTGTTTATGCAATATATTATATTAACACAAATATATTAATCATATGTAAAATCCATAGACAAAGTGAACAAATTTTGACAAGTGAAGTGAACTTATACAGATATACTCAAACTGAGTATTAGTGAACACTACATAGGGACCCTGTAATTTGGAACGCAGCTCAAGAAACATTGATCATCCTGACAAATCATTAAATGTTTAAGGTAACAATACTAAATACACCTCTGTGTATGGTTGAATTTATTTATTAAAGGTTCGAATCTCCACAGAGCAGCTGATTCTATGCTATTCAACATTCCTTTGTACTTAATAGAGTCTAAAACAGCTGACGTTCCCTGATAAGCCACTGCGACTCCAGAGAAGACATCTCTCTGATGAGATCTAATCAACCTGCTGTGACTTAATTCACTTAGCCTTTATTAAAAAGACTCCTGAGTGCCTCAATTCAGTTTGCTGCAAGTTCTTTTCCTATTAAGACTGAAGACTGACAACATACGCCAAGACTGAATTATCCCTTTTAAAACAAAATCTCTCATTTGGACCTTATTCAAATGCTTGTTCAAATATGACATGTTGACTCTTGCGGGTAGAAACGCACTAACCTTGGATCTCAGAGTGAAATAACTAGGTCTCAAGTGGACTGATTGTCACTCACTTGCCTGCCAGAAATGAATTGTTTGCACTCCAGTGATATAATCTAGACACCATCCCATTACAGAGAGGGGAGAAACTAAATGAACTAGCCTTCCAAGGTTTCTCCATCTCTGCAAACACATTAGACCAAAAGAATTAGGCTTTTGCCCATGAATCAAATTGATTCTCTCGAAGGGTTCCCTCGACCCCATGCAGTCTATATAAAATGTAATTCCTTCCGCCTGATACATTACCAATGCACATTAGGCCCAGAGGGTCTCCCAAAGGACTGTATCATCAGATTACAACATTAACCACAATGTGCAAACAACACCTCATTACATCAGGCGGCACTTCACCCCAAAGGGACGCTCCAACCCTCCAACCATGAATAAAAAAATTAAGGTTTTGTTCCAAAAAAAACCTAATGAGCTGTCTTGAAGTCTACTTTAAGGCAGCATCCTAACTGAACCTCACAAGTGACTGATTTAGAACACTCTACATTGCCACTTTCTGGGATGCATTGCTAAGGTAACGATGCAATACTAAGATAACGACAGACAGACAAGTAGACAAGTAGACGGACGGACGGACAGATTCTTTACAAACAAATGCTAAACAGGAAGACTGAAAGACAGACAGATAGATACGAAGATATAACGAAATACAGAATGGACGAATGATAGACAGAAAGATAGACAGACAGACAGACAGACAGGCAGATACAGAACAATAGAAAAAAGATAGACAGAACAATAGACTGAACAAATGAACATTAGACAGACAAATACAATGACAGAACGTATGATGGATAGAACAAATGAATGATAGACAGGAACATAGACAGACTGACAGAACTATAAACAGAATGAATAAATGATAGACAGACAGACAGACAGACAGACAGACAGATAGATAGATAGATAGATAGATAGATAGATAGATAGATAGATAGACAGAATGATGGACAAAATTATGATAGACAGAAAGACAGATGGACAAACGGACAAACAGATAGATATAACAGAACAAACAATCGACAGGCAAAAAGATGAACAGACAGAGAGATAAAGAGGCAGAGAGATAGAATAATAAAATGATAGAACGAACAAACAACTGACAAAAAGATAGACAGGGCGAAAAATTGATAGACAAAAAGATAGACAGAACAAACAAACAATAGACAAAAAGATAGACAGAACTAATGAAAGCTAGACAAAAACAGACAGAGATAGACAGACAGATAGACAGATAGAATGATAGAATAAACAAGCAAACAACGGAGAGAACAAACAAATGACAGACAGAAAGATAGACAGAATTATAGACAGAATGAAAGAATGAAAGACAGAATGATACCCAAACAGACGTATGGAGGGAGGGACTGATGGACAGACAGAGAGATAGACGGATAGATAGATAGATAGATAGATAGATAGATAGATAGATAGATAGATGCAATACTCTAAAAAGCATGAAAATACATAATAGATAGATTGCCTGATATATGGATAAAGCTTCACACATATGCCTACCTGATAAGGATAGAGTGTGACGCCATTGGCTCTTGACACGGGTCCAGATGTCCAGGTGCCATCCAGGTACTGGTGAGCCTGGAGTGCGACAGAACTCAACACAGTTCCATTAGAGTTGCTGGGGCTGCTGGGTAGATGAGGCTGTTGTGGTCCTGTGGACTTTCCTGCATGGCCAGGCTTTGAGTTGTTCTTCTTCTCCACACCATTGCTCACCCCCAGACTGTTGGGTTTGGATCCGTGTTTGGGGTAGGCTGGGTGGTGGGAGCTGCCGCCATTGTTCGCATTGGTGGTTGTTGGGGTAGAACTGGATGTGGTGGCAGAAACAGTAGCAGAGGTGGAGGAGGCCGAGGAATGGTAGCCTGTAGGGAGGAACGGCCAGTCTCGAGGTGGCGTGGGACCCTGGAGGATGCTGCGGGATCCCACCAGGGAGGCCAGGGATGGAGGAGAGCCAGGAGATACATCACACTGCTCCAGACTCAGCACCATGTGGACGGCCTCCTGCTTCAGCTGACTCAGGTGGGTGGCACATACGTCACATCGACCGTCACGCTCGTTCCATGCCTTACGTGTGCTGTTGGGCACCTGCAGTTTATCATGGAGCAGCAGGGAGAAGGAGGGATCCTATAGACAGAGAGAGAACAAAGAGAGAAAATAAAGGATTATGTCATATGCACTCTTAAAAAGAAAGGTTCCAAAAGGGGTTTTCACAGCAGTGCCATGAAGAACCCTTTTTGGTTCCCTAAAGAATCTTTCAGTGAACAATTCTTAGAACCATTATTTTAAGAACATGTTAATAATCTAAAGAATACCAAAAATAACCTTTTGTGCAATGGAAAGGTTCTATGGATGTTATAGGTTCTTCATTGAACCATAGATGCACAACCACAGATTGATTGATTTTAAAATGTCCCTGCCAACATTAAAACCACTCATGAAAGAAAATTCAAAACATATCTCTTTATTTTCTCTGTTGTTTCTCATAAGCAGCAATGAGATGAAATGGAGACTTTTGCTACTTTTGTCTACAGATTCTCAGATGTTTCTTAGCTAGCTAAAATGTACTGAAAGAGACATGTGCAGTCATGAGTCTTTTGCTACTAATTTTAATATAAACACACATATTTTTCATCAAATGTTGCCTTAGATGTTTAATCTTCATGGGATAACTAAATTCTCAAAATCTCACCCTTATTCTTATTCAAAATCTCACCCAAATTCTTAAAATCTCACCCTCATGTGGTTCCAAACCTTTATGACTTGCTTTCTTCTGCAGAAAATCAAAAGAAGATATCTCAAAGAACATTTGGAACCAAACAACATTGGACCCCATTGATATCTTCTTTTGTTTTCCAAACAAGAAAGAAAGTCATACAGGTTTAGAATGAAAAGTCAGTAAATGATGACAGCATTTTCACTTTTTGGTTGAACTATCCCTTTAAAACAAATTAAAAAGTAACAAATGAGTTGATATAAAGGTTACACAAAATAATGTGAGCTGCTATCCACATTGTTTTATCTATTGATCTGTACACAAACTGTATGACCAAATTGTTTCATTTTATTTCTATTTTTTATTCTTCATTTTATTTAGTTGTAGGAGAATGTCTTGATTGATGAAATAACTGAGAACTCAATTAAGTCTTCTAAGCAATGAATGAGCAACCTCTGAGCAACTTAACTTTCCTCTGGGCAAACGTACACCCTTGGTTCCTCCATTGTCTTTCCCTAAGCAGACTTAAACAGACTAAACGAGTCTATCTTCACGGGTAAGTAATTAGACACAACAATCATTAATTTATCGCCACACAACCATGGAATTTATTTCCAAGACGTTCACATGATGTCACCACTGAGCAGCGCCATGAACTTATTATAGGCACAATCCCCCTGGAGCATCCTGGAGTTAAGTGCCTTGCTCAAGCTCTGATTGGTTCATGGCTCAATTCCTGCAGGGATCAAACCACCAACCTTCTGGTTACCAGCCATGAGCTTAAACCACTACATCATTTAATGACTAATTGAAATCTAAGGATGATGGTATATTCACCAAGCATAAATGATGTGCATGTTATTTTTGTATAGTAACTTCATGTAGAATACGATTAGACTGCAAACAACGGCCTTGTTTTCACGCTTTGTCAGTCTGGACTTGGTCTGCTCTTTATTTTTCTGTCTTCCAAGTCTTCATTAGCATAAAGCTGCCAATTATCTGGCTTTGGTGCATCATCACACCATGTGCTTGAGCATTCCGTGAGATGAAGATCATAATTATGTTTTGGCACATGCTCACAGGGCAGTGTGAAGATGCAGGAACGATTTTAATTAGATTAATTGAGATACGGGGAATGACATCATCCTTTCATCACGCAAGGGAAGAGACGCACACTTGCAATGACTTAGTGGACACTCAGAAATAAAGATACTTAATCTTTCATTCTGTTGCATCCCATCTGTGTATTGTTTTTGATTAAGACATTGACTTAAAAGCTACATTACACAAAATAGTTCCGCCACAAGGAAGAATTAAGTGATCTCACTTTTTTTTTCTTATGGCCCAAGTTTATCACAATTCACAGTTGGAATTTCATATTATGGAGCTCATCATAATGGCTAGATGGATTCTAATTAGCATCCCCAATGCCTTGACAGATACTTGACCTTTTTAGCATCTAGACAGTGCTTGTTAGACACTATAGTGGTGCATCAGTCTCCAACTGCAGTAGTCATGGAGAGGTGTGGACGTCAAACCTGCTAGTATAACAATTAACCTTAAACCTTGGGTTTAGAGGCCACGCTCATTTATGCATGCAGGCAGGCTGAATTAGAACTGCAGCTAATGACAATGTGTTGCATTTGTCTAAAGCACAGATTCATGTGCTTGAAATCCGGCAACACCATGAGAACTTGTAGTTAACTAAAACAATAAAACAACTTTTGTTAATTTATAAAGTAAACTTTAAATGAAATAAAATAAAATATATAATTTTTTACTTAATTTTAAACTTAAATATTTATTTTTATTTCAGGCTAATGAATCAGAGGTCTGACACATTCACAGAAAATAGCTTACTTCTACACTGCAAAATAATGTGGAGAAGACAAACATTTTTTTTTTTCCTTTACAGATGAAATGTGCACAAATATGCCTATTAAGAAAAAATTTGGATTTCATTTGTTGCTTCTTTGGGCAACCACATAACTGTAACACTTTTCAACCCAGCTGTTATGACATGTTGCATTGAATATATCTGACAGTGCATCGTGGGTCTCTGACACATCATTATAGACTCAGAGTTGGCGGGGCAGCAGTGGGGCAGAAACACACTGCAATCCATCTGCTCTGGGCTTACGGTGTCCTTACCGCACCTTGTACCTCCCCGTCGGGTCTGGCAGGACCCTCTCGGCTGGGCACAGAGCAGCAGTCCAGCTAATCAAAGCCCCGCACACGAGCACAGTCACTGAAGGTCTGTTCTGATTAAAACCACACATTCCTGCTGTCAGTGTAAATCTAGAGGCCAACTCTCATCTTACACAAGCTGCTTTGTGTATCCCTCCCGTCCTCAGCCAGCATCCCCTCTGCCCCATACATTGCACGCAGTGACCTCTGCAGTTAATGTCGCTCTTATAGAGCTAACTAAAGCTAACAGGGCAGCACTGTACCGTAAGTCCAGACCTAAGACACTTATCTCTGACCTTGCTGCTGGTTCTGTCATGCAGGTCTGGTCAGTGTCCATAAAAAAGGAAATGCAACCCCACATAAGGTGCAAACTCTACCCAGAAAGCTCGTCTGCCTCATTTTGCATGCATTCTGCATAAAAGTTCCTGTCCTGTGCTAAACCTATGAAGTTCCTGAAATGCAACAATAACTAGTACCATGGAAAAAGGGTCCATAATTCTGTAACAATACATTGAGGAGTGCAACTTAAGGCAAGACACTACAAGCATCTAATTGATGCAGCCATTCAGTTTTTTCATGCACTGGTCAATTTTGAGATTTTGGGTTTCTTTTATTGCACTTTATATATTTGTACCTGTAGATTCCAATTGCAATGCATATCTAAAGACCGTTTTCTCAAAATACAAAATGCAAAATGTTTTTTTTTTTTTCTCATGCATTGAGCTAGAAATATTCACTTCAGAAGCATAACTTTCCAGTTTTATTTTTAACTATATTCTAAAGGTTTTTACATGGTTTGTTCATATATCATTTGCCTGTTTTTAAACAACACTGTATGGTGAAAACAGTCTTTTTTCTGGCTGTTGACAGTATTTTCTAATTTATTCAGTAAAGAGAGAATAAAACCCCTGCTGTAAAAACTTAATATATCAATAAAATGACAAGAATTATGAACCTGACATTATCACATCTTCAGATTTCTGTTCTGGAAATGTATGCAAACGAAGGCATATCACATTTTATGTATATCCTTTATGAATTCAGTCTAGAGGTGTTTTAATGTCTTGAGTCATCTCATTTGCCTTCAAGGTTCATTGGTTTGAGGGTTGATGTAAACACAGTTTGAGAGGGGGCTGTCACTGATGGTCTATGAAACTCAATGGCAACATTGTGTCTGTCATTTTCAATATCCTATCAGCCTTTAAACTAACAGCCAAAAATATCTGATATACACTCCCTTTCAAAAGATTGGTGTCAGTTTTTGTAAGATTTAGTTTTTTTTCCAGCAAGAATACTGATATGCTATAATATATATTAGAATTTCCACACAAAAAAATCTATTTTTAACATTGACAATAATAAGAAATGTTTACTGAGCAGCAAAGCAGGATAGAATGATTTCTGAAGAATCATGTGATACTGAAGACTGGAGTAATGATGCTGAAAATTCAGCTTCACATCACAGGAAGAGATTACATTTTATATTCAAATGCACAATTCATTTGTAATTATCATTTTATAATATCAGTGTTTTTACTGTAATTCTTTCAACAAAAAAAAATCATATACACTTTTGAACAGGAATGTAACTGAACTATAAATATGATGTGCACCCTACTTCACTAAGGATGTCTATGGGAGCTGTACATGATATATTAGTATGCACAGAAATATTGTTGTAAATATTTGTAGAAGGCAGACAGAAGTGATCTGGAATATGTCTGTGGACCCCACTGACACACTGACCTCCACTTCCCTGACCGACAGGAAATGATCACTCATGCACTGGAAGTTCTGTTGGTATAGCCACAAAATGTTTATCATAGCTAGTTATCTTTGAAGTTATGTCAAGCTTTATTATATTACAAAAACAAACAAGGTCGGAGGTAAATCGCAGCACTGGAACTTCAGCTTTTTCAAACTGCGGCAGCAAAAACCTGCATTTCTGTAATTCATGCAAAGCCACTGCAGATATTTCTTCTTTCAGGGTGGAGACCCAAATACCAAATCCTAAGCCGTGCCACTTCAAGACTTAACCAAAAATAACCAAAAATAGCAGACTTTAACTCAGTTTAACTGTAAAAAAAGTGAACTCAAATCCTCTTTGAAGGAAAAACAACTTTGACTGATGTTCGAAAAGCTGCCTGTCTCACATTTACGACACATTTTGCTTGGTGAAAACCAATGCAATAAATTCCTTACAGAGAAAAATTAAGCAATACTTGTGCTTATCTAAATGGAAAGTGCTGCTTGCAGGCATTTCACTTATTAATATGAGAATTTGATTCTCATATTCCAACCAAAATGCGATAATCAGTAAACAGAGGTGTTTAATGCCAAAGAAAATCATGAAATTCAATCGCACTGAGTGGTTTATAGATTTGATATGAATTATGGAGGGCTTGGATATACATACAAGTGGAATGTACTATATATTTATTCTGAATAAATATTTATGAAGCAATTTCAGTGACAAATATAGTGATACAAAGCATGTACACTTGTGAAAAACATCTTTCCGCATTTTTACCATTTGCATGAATAAAATATTTTGCATTACAGCACTGCCTGAAGAAAAAAAAAATATTTTACTGGGGTCACTGAGGTTGTTATCATATTAAAAAATGAGTTGTGGAAGAGGTGAGCACTTAGTAACCGCCATTAGGGTTTCCAAAGGAACCAGATTTTAGTTAGTGAACATGGAAGAGAGCTATGCATTCATTCAAGACACATCCGTGCAACATCTATAACATTTTGCAGTATTTACATACTACATACATTTATAAAAAATAAACTCTAGCTTCTCTCTAGAGCACTATAATTGCACAGAGACTGAGATTACATTGGGAGGACAAACAGAACTAGCTAAAGCGCTCTAATGGATGCAGCCACTCATTCTCCCACCAAAAACAGACAGAGCGCATCTGAGAGAGGGTGAAAGAGGCATCTTAAGACTGCCAGATGGACCGAAGCCCTCTGGTCCAGCGCTCTGCTTTAAACACACTTCAGATGAGAGCTTCGGAGAAGTGTTGATTGGACAGTCACCATTCATCATGATGGGAACTGGATCCAAGTCTGAAGAAACGGCTCATATTCCTTAGTGTCAGAAAGAGTCTGGATGGTTATTAGGTCCTAACTGGAAGCATTTATTCACTGCCACCGGACTAGTCTCAAGCCACATTCACCCGCTTTAGAGGACAAAGCAAATGAGCAAAAGTTAGGCCTGCGTCCAGAGCCTCTGGTTTCCTGTTCACTAGTCAATTCCTTATTTCATTAACAGTAACCAGAGAGAGCGGCAGCCATTATCAGGCTGGTTATGAAAACACTGAAGTCATTAATACTGCTAGCAGAAGCCCTGACTGAATCAATTAACCATCGTCTATATGGGCCGTCCCAATGGGACAAACATGGAGGACAAGGGGCAAAAGTCATGAGCTACATAGCGGGAACAGAAGATAGACTGTCCTGCTTTTTAAACTGCCTCTTTGTGTCTACACTCATGAAAATAAATACTCCAAAAGGGGGGTTTCACAGTAATGCCATAGAAGAAAAACATTTTGGGTTTCCCAAAGAACCTTTCAGAGAACAGTTCTTAAAAGAACCATTATTTTTTTAACAATTTAAAGAACCTTTTGCACAATGGAAAGGTTCCATGGATGTTAAAGTTTCTTTATGGAACCTTTCAAACCTGCTAATAAAGAATCTTTCTTTTAAAGAGTGTATGAAAGTCATTAGATGTGAGCTAGAAAGAGTTCAACACACCTGATACTGTGTTGGAATCAAAAATATGGGTACAGAATGATCTTATACATTGGCTAACAACAAACAGAAGGACATTTTGGACTTCACACATCTCTGACATTGTACAAAACGCTGCAGATCTTCTAATGGATTCAGGAGACATATCAGTGGTGCAAATCATTGTTGGGGAACATGGTCTGATTCGCTTACTGATTTGACATCATCTGACTAATGGCATGCTGCTTATATACCTGCTATCTGAGCATGCCAACACCAACATATTGGTCAGACAAAAGCCTCTTTCACAGTTGTGCTGATCTCGGATTCATTGTCATCATATGGAGAAAAAAAAATCTTTTTGTGTTTTACAGATAAAAGAAAGGTTTGCAACAAAATGGGGGTGAGAAAATGATGACAGAATTTTCATTTTTGGATGCAGTAAGCCTTTAATGAAAGAGGAAGATTAAATTAAAAGTTAGTGGCCTGTTTAACCCTCATTATGTTTGCCTTCAGGGAATGTTAGATGTGACGGCAAGAAAAGTTTTGAATAAAAAGATTTTGAACATTTCCAGATACTAAATTATACTGATCATGTGGTGCATACCAGTGTTATAATTAACTAAATGTTTAACCATTAAAAATCATTTTTTGTCAATTGAAATAAAGCTGAAAAAATTTACTTATTTTATTTCAGTTCACTTAACTTGAAAACACTTTTTATCTAAATATATCTAAACATCTAAACACCAAAAAAAAATAAAAAATAAAATAAAATATATATATATATATATATATATATATATATACTAATTCAAAATATTAATACTATAATAGTATATAAAAATCCTTAAATAACACTGAGTGCAAACTAATTCAGTCTGGTGTGGATGTCATTGCAGTATAAAATGATAATAAAATGATAAACTGTTTAGAATTGACCAGCTCTAAATCAGTTTAGAATTGCCCAGATTAACCCCACACTCCTGAAAACAACCACTGTTCAGCCAACTTTCCTCAGGTGAGTGTGCAGAAGAGACTCAATGTTTATGTATGCTACAAGAAACTAAAGCAAATGCTTGCTCTCATTGCTAGTTTATAGGTTGTAATCATATAAAAGCCCTTAAAATTTTTGGTCTCTGCAGATGTATTTCCTTCATCAAGATCCTGTAAACTATAAACATGTAAAAAGCTGGAAAGCGATGTAAGGACAAAGTCAGTTTTTGCAGTACCGACATATTACCTGATGTTGCTTTTGGCTAATGTGGTGTTCGTTTTGTGAGTGGCTTCATTCATATTGAGGTTTCACTGGTCATTCATTACATTTCCACCTTCCTCTGAGTGTACACAACATATCCATAAACCTCACAAAGAAGCTGTTTAGTTTGACATCCCTAACCCACCTCTTTGCCTTGCCAGTTATCCTACATCAACAAACCCAGAGGTCTCTGCAGGGACCACCTCTCTATCTGCCCCCACAGAACCCACTCGTGTCTTCGGACCCAAACTGCTGCCAACCATGCGGATGAGGAGGGACAGACAGACGGCTATTGATAAGGGCACACAGTACACTTACAGTCTTGTATGCATGCATTTGAGCTTCAGACAGCAGGTTCAGCGTAGGCAGGAAGGTAGACGTGCTGTCAATAGCTGTCAAAGTTTAATTCAAACTCAACTGAATGGATAAGTGAAGTTTGAAAGCACACACAGCATGGAAACCTAATCCAAACAAACCTGATCCATTTTAACATGAACATCCTGACTCAAAACATGCACTACACCAATTAGAAGTTGAACTCAAACTGTTTTTTTAAGTAGTTACACTATAATAACTATATAATAACTATATATAACTCTCAGATGAAAGTGCAAGATCTAAATTAGGGTGAGAGTGTTAAATGACACCATACATTTGCAATAAACATAAAAAGGCATAAAATTATATATAAAAAATATTAAAAGTATACATATATTTACACTATACAAGTACTTCTAGGCATTTTTGAGGCTTATTACTGATGCAACAATACCTGTCCAAGTTATAATAAAACACATCTGTTTTGCCTTAATTTTGATTCAGCCAAGAGAGTCATAAAATCAACATGGTTCTCGATTGAAATTGAGCAGCCTGTTTTTACACAAATTAGAAATGGATGCAAGCCAAGGAGTCAACACAAAAGCAAGGGAAAAATCTGTAGTTTCCACTTTCTTAAATGTCCAGTGTTTTCCAAAGATGAACTGGTTTCATTAAGAGTTGGGTTTTGTGCCATATTTTTTATGGAACTTATTTGTTACACTTATTGTGGATGAAATGCTGCACTGAGCCCACAGCCCACACACGATTCCACGTCTGTTTCATCTTTAAGCGATTACATAGACAGCATCTTAGACAATTCCATCAGATATATGACTTTTTTATATAACATCACCTCCCGCAGGGTACACAGAGGTTATCCATGATGTAATTCTGCAATATGTCAGTCACATAGACTACTATGAAAATGATATGATCACATATTTCGCACAGTTTGATTGACTATGTCTTTGACATAGTAAATAATTCACTGGAGACGGGCATTTGTCCTAATGCTTTTAAAAAAGCGGTTGTGAAACCACTTTTAAAGAAACCTAACATGGATTATTCTCTCCTTAATAACTACAGGCCAATTTCGAATATTTCATTTTTAAGTAAGATTTTAGAAAAAGTTGTACTGCAACAGCTTAATCAATTTTTAGATGAATATAGTATTCGAGAGAAATATCAGTCAGGTTTCAGACAAGGTCATAACACGGAAACAGCATTATTAAAAGTAGTAAATGATCTGAGATTAAATATAGACAAAGGTAAAGCATCGGTTTTAATTCTTCTGGATCTAAGTGCAGCATTTGACACGGTTGATCATTGTATTTTAATAAACAGACTGGAAAAATGTATAGGTCTTTCAGGTAATGTTTTGAATTGGTTCAAAACATATATTACAGCAAGGACATTTTCAGTGAATATAGGTGATTGTACATCAAAGAATCATGACATTCTATATGGTGTTCCACAAGGCTCCATCCTCGGGCCAGTTTTGTTTTCATTATATATGCTTCCTTTGGGTAGCATAATTCAGAAATACGAAATGAATTACCATCTTTATGCTGATGACATACAATTATATATTTCAGTTGAACCCAGAGACACTGTTGTAATAGAAAGATTGTCTAACTGTCTGTCCAGCATTGTAAAATGGATGAATGCAATTTTTTTTAAAATTGAACAAAGATAAAACCGAAATTCTTATTGTGGGTAAAAAACCTGAGCGGGAGAGGATTGAAGCAGAATTGGGTTCCTTAGCTTTACAATCCAAGAAAGAGGTAAAGAACCTGGGTGTCACTTTGGACTGTGATCTGAGTTTTAAGTCTCATATTAATCAAGTTACAAAAATATGTTTTTATCATTTGAGAAATATTGCCAGGATTCGTCCTTTTTTATCTTTTAACGATGCTAAGAAACTAATTCATGTATTTATCTTCTCTCGACTTGATTACTGTAATGCTGTGTATACTGGTCTACCTAAGGGTTCTATGGTTAAGCTGCAATTGATACAAAATGCAGCAGCCAGAGTATTAATGAAATTGAAGAAACGAGAACATATTACATCGGTTTTAATGGAATTACATTGGTTACCTGTGCATCAAGAGATTGACTTTAAGATTCTTACATTAGTGTATAAAGCATTGCATAACTTGACACCTTCTTACATTTCTGATTGTTTGTCAAGATATATTCCTAATCGAACGTTACGATCCTCTAGTGCTGGACTTTTAGCATATTACACAGTAAATCTCAAGCGATCTGGCGGTACCTCTTTTAGTCACTATGCTCCAAAAATTTGGAACTGCCTTCCAAATGAAGTGAGAGAGTCAACTAGTATTCATATTTTTAAAAAGCGTGTTAAGACATACCTTTTTACAGTTGCTTATGATCATAATAGTGTGTGAAGTGTGCGTATTATATTTGTGTGTATTATATCTACTTATATTTGTTTATACTTTGCTTTTTTTATGATGATGTTGTCTTTTAATATTTGTTTTATGCTTGTGAAGCACTTTGAGTTGCATTTTATGTATGAAAAGTGCTATACAAATAAATTACTTACTTACTTACTTACTTACATGATCCTCCAGAAATTATTTGAATTGATTGATTGATTGATTATTAATGTTTAAAACAGTTGTGCTGCTTAATATTATAATTGAAGCTGCAGTCTCTTTTTTTCAGGATGCATTGGTGAATAGAAAGTTCAAAAGAACATCTTTTAAGAACCACAAGCCATGAGCAAAAAACAAAACCAAACAAAAACAAACATGTCAGTGAATTTAATTATTGACTGACATCTGCTAAACACATTATTAATACTGAGGACATTTTACAGTCCAGCTCAAAATGCTAACTAAATTTACTGAGGCATGTGGCAGTAAATAACAACATACTTCCACTCTGATCTCTGTTACTGGCTCAGATTTTGTTCTGTTTCTGGTTGTGTTTCACATGAGAGTGAAATCACAGCTCTCGAAACCCACAGCAAATCACCTCCACTGCCAAACATTCATCAGTTCTGTATGAACTCACTCAAGACCCGTCCAAAGGTCTCCGGATGGGCAGCCACAGTCACACAGCATGAGAAACCCCAACATTAATCTCCTCAGGCATCACAGAGAATATGGACAGAACCACATGTTTGGAGAAACAGAAAGAGAGGCTCTGCACCTGGAATATCACATTCTGCAGGTTTATTTCCAAGAAATAAATGACAACATGTATTGCTTTTCAAAGAGCTCAAGTCATATTTAAAAAGACACACATACTTGTGTGTGCATTGCATATGAGCAAGACACATTAGATGCAATGAGAGCAATAAAGAACACTGAGAAAAGACTGTGTATATTGAGATAATGTGTGTGAGTTGAGGCTTTAGATTTGCATCTATTGTGTAGACGTTTGTGTAACCACATATCAACACCAAACACCAATTTCTCTTTTATGACTTTTAAATGAAATGATTAAGAACCCCTTTTATGACAATAAAAAAGACTATGTATAAAGGTTGAATCAAAACTGAAATTATCAATCCTAAATCAAAATCTTAGTAAACAGATAATCAATTTATTTATTTAATAATTTCAGGCCAATAATTCATGATTAATCTTACACACATATGCAACAAAGATGTTTTACTGCTGTCATCTGATGTCTTCTCATTAATGTTTGTATGTTACTTCATATTTCATGCTTCACTGGAAATGAAATTCTATCATTTAAAGAGTTAAATTACTTCTCTCACACAAATTAGCACATTAACTTTAATGCTTCACATCAGGCCATCTGAACTGAAAAACTGTGCAATAGCAGCACATTGTCATGCAAAATAATTTGTGAAATTAATGCTAAATAACTACATGTTAGCATATATTGCTCAATCATACAAGCATTTACAGAGCTACAGTAAAGGCATTCTAAGCATCAAAATCAGCATATCTAAACAATATAATCATAAATCTTAAAGTTGTCTCGGCCTGTCAATCATCCAGAGAAACTGCATGTGGTTGAAGAATGAGTGGCTGTGGAAGTTAGCAAAACACTGCCTACAGCAGCTTTAACAAGCATTCAGGACCCTATTAACATATCATTTATTGATAATGTGCAGCCTCACTATCTGAGTGGGTGTTTGCTCCAGGGGATTTGTGAACAATTTTATACTGCAGAATGCAACTTAAGTGTGGTTTCACCTCTGGTTAGCCTACACAAACCTAACTGCCCTAGCAAAGAGGATTGTGATTTAGAGAAAATCACCTCGTTTTTGCTGTCTGGATCTACCTGCTGACACGGAGGTCCTCAAAGAGCTCAGAGTGCACATAAATAGGCTACATGCCATTCGAAGTCATTTCCACAAATCTCCACCTAAGCACTCATGGGAAAGCACACAAAGAAAGAAAATGTAGACTCCATTTAGCTGGCTCACTAATGCCTGGCCAATCTAACTCACCGATTTAGGTCCACTACAGCCACTTAGACATCCTAAACTCCTGAATCTTTAGTTATTTCCATATGAGCCCTGAGCTCATTATTCAGCAGTGATGTCACATTCTTCCCCTCATTACTGTGCTGGATGCAGCCAAATTCAGTTGTATATAGATGATAAACTTCATTCTGCAAAAAAGTCTCCTGGGTTGGGCTCCACCAGTCCACATATGAGGTTTAGCAGCTACTAGCAAAGATGTTAGATATGCCAAGCTGGTACACTCATATTCTGGGAATGGGAGAAAATGCAACACGCAATATGACGGAAAAATTCCTGTCTACTAAATAAAGATCAAATCACCAATTAGTAAAGTCATTGTGTTGCTGTAAGCTGCCATTTGAAGCTCTGGTTATTATAGAAACAGACAGTGTATTGAGATGCTTGCTTAAGACTGCATAAGTGCATTGGCTAATGGTGCATTAAACTATTTGAGCACAAGAAACAACATTTATTGGACAGTTCATGTCAGATTTTGATTTGAAAAATATTTAAATGTGAATGTCACAAGCAGTTTTTGAGATTTCAGGATTTCCCCAAACAAGTAGATAGGATTTGGTCTTGGATGCCCAAAATATCTACCCAGGGGTGTTGCAAATAATAATACTGAAACCAAAAACATAGGAAATTCGATTTTATTTGACATGCACATGCTTTGTTTAGATCGGGTTCGTGTTGAAGAGTTATTTATTCACATAATGTTCTCTCTCTTAAAATGTAAAGGAGTGTATATGTAAATATCATCAATATCACATATTTTTTAAAGAACTGAAGTTTGTCGAGTAGCTTATTGGTGCAATTCAATCAGTCTGCTGTTTTACTCCAACCATTACTCCTTGACGGAAGCTTCCGTTTATATGTAGACTTACATCTCATTTAAGTTTAGTGATCAAGCCCAAATATATTTTGTAGTGTGCAAGTTACATCGCAACTACTTTACGTTATAGCTAAAGGGTTAGAAGACTGTCACAAAAGAGAAATTGAGAAGTTGTTGAATTAATTCATTGTTTTTGTTTTCTTTGTGCACAAAAAGTATTCTAATAGCTTTATAAAATTATGGTTGAACCACTGTTGTGTTGCTCTCTATGCAGGGTCAGAAAGCTCTCGATTTCATCAAAAAATCTTAATTTGTGTTATGAAAATGAAGGAAGGTCTTATGGGTTTGGAACGACATGAGGGTGAGTAATTAATGACAGAATTTTCATTTTTGGGTGAACTAGACCATTAAGCACAACTGGTGCAACCTGCCGGTTTTTTAAACGGTTTCTGGTGCAGCAAACCTTTTTCAATCACACAGCATCAATGAAAAATGGTTGGCGTTCAGATAATGCTAATGTATGCATGAGGACACAGCACATGCCTCATTTGAAGTCTTGACATGTAGATCCATACCAGTGATTGCTGAGCGTGCATCCTACGGAGAGAAATTGTGTGTCATTTATACGCTACACGAGAGTAAAAACCCCAAAGATCCTATAATAAGATTGGACAGGCTGCAGATGTTTCTCGGCATCAGGTAAATTTTCCGCTCTCATACGAGACACCGATTTGGAAGCCATCAAAAAACGATGCATCTCAAACCAAATCCATGTCGGCACCCCTGATGTTTGTTTGCTTTCAAAATCCAGATTAGGAGCGAGAGATAGATGGAGAAAGGGAAAAACTGAGATCACAATCGCTTAGGTCTCCTTTCCACCAAATGCTATCTACCTGCATCTCATTGCCAGAAAACTGCCATAAATCCACGCTTGGCCAGCAGCTCTTTTTGGCCCTGCACCCCTCAGAGGAGGGATGAATAGGAAATTAGAGCTCGCAGCAGCCCAGGGATCTGACACAGGAAATGGAGCTAGTCATAGAGTTCTGCTTTTATCGTCCTGTAATAAGTTCCAGCTGGCTGCACATTGAGGGTGCACCAGTGCAGTATATGAGATCAGTGCACACTATAGAATACATACTCGCCTCTAGTGGGGCTCCAGTATTACAATCACAGATCAGTTTCGGTTCAGTAATAAGTGTGTTCAATGTGCTTACACTCAAAAACGCATATAAATAAACACTAGATACCATCAAACACATCAGAGCTGGTTAAAAGAACAGTTTGATGATTAATAATTGCAATCTTCATTTGAATGATCTTTACATTGATTCTTAAAATCTTAAAACCAGTCTATTCCAGTGTTTCCTGCATTGGTTTTCAGAGGTGGTGCATGAACCAAGGCATGCACGTAACTGAATCTACCACCTTTTATTTTATGCAGATAAAAAGACTGTGAACTGTGAAATAATGTCTTTCTATTGAGTTATCCTCAATGGGTGTACACGCAATTATATACAGCGCAACCAGTGTAAAATGATTCACAAAGTTCCTTTAAACCAGTTGTTTTTAGTGAATCAAAAACATTGTTTGAATCTGTCTGATGGATCCTATCAATATCTAATAATATCATATAATATTTAATTACTTTAAAAAAAAAAAATAATGAATATGTAACTTATGTATATTTTGCAAAATGGACATGTAATAAAAAGTAAATATAAAAAAATTAAATTGGCCTTAAATCAAATAAAATCCAACCCTAAAAAGCATTATTCTATATATAAATAAAATAAAAATAAAATAAAAAAAATAAATAAATAAAAATAAAAAACGGAAATACACAGCAAATTTGTATTATATCCTCTTTATTGAATCAAAAATTTATATTATAAAATACACACTACTGATATTTTTTGGGTTTTTATCTGAACATAAGTAGTAATTAAAAATAATTTCATAATTGATTTCTTATTCATTCGTATTTTGCTATTATATTTACCGTTATATTTACTCCTTTTGAAGATGCTTTTGAGAAAGCAACTTTACCAATGAGACATTTTTACAGAAAAGACATTATGTGCTTCACAGTCAGGTTAGAAAAGCTTTGCAGAAAGGAAATCTCTTTCTGAACTGGCCTCACATTATTCCAACTACACAAATGTCTCCACTTGCCAAAAACACAGGGACAAGCAAGATAAACAAGGACAATAAATGGCTAAATTAAAGCTATTTTTTTGGCAGCCAACATTTGGAGTTTGGAGTCTTGGAATAAGGATATACCGATGTTTTCCCAAAGCTGACACATCCAAGAAAATGCAAAACTATTTTAACCGATAGCGATAATGAGAGCTCTCATTGATACAAGCAACAGACTATAGACACTCAAATCTCAGACATATCACTCTAACCAGACTGCAAATAAACAACAGACCTCCAAGTTTTTGAGGCTAAATTCCTTTGCGGTATTGTATGTGGTTGAACTGCGTGTCCTGCTGAGCCTCGGAGGGGTCGCATTTGATGTCACGGCAGTAAATTTGCCTGAAGTCAATTTAAAGACAATTGGATAAACCAAGAAAAGAGGTCTTCATCCACAGATCAGCCACAGTTTATAGACTGTCTCCATTCTTGGCTTTCCAAAGTGCTTTCTGATCACTCTACGATCCGTTCTTCATTGGCAGGAACAGAGGTTGTCCATGTTGAAAAATTGCATCAATTAACCAACACACAGATAATCTCAACTGAATCTCAACAAGAAGTCTTATCGCCGACAAACCATCCTCTAGTTGTTTGAGTTAACTCGGCCATGATTGAAAAGAGACAGACTCGTCTTTCCTAACACAATTTGCCGTAATAGATTAATGAATCTCAGCTGAGTGCTGCACTTCCCAGTGAAGATGTTCATTTATAGACACTGACCCGACTGGATTGATGCGGCAGGGCGACCTCTGATGAAAACAGGCCTCTACAAATAGGCCGAAGACGTGTGTTTGTTTGTGCGGGCCAGGGGTCAATGTCAGGGCAGAGATGAGTGATTTAGACAATATCACTTACTGACACAAGGATCAGCACTGGAGTGTTTGGGAGAGGACATAATCTAGCCTGTCAATCTCTTCTTTTTTGCATTGGGTAGAAAGGGTCAATATGAGCTCAGTGATGAATGTGTTTTCACTAGACGCTGTTAACGGTCAATCATCTCCTCTCTAGTGTTCTCACTGATGGGGTGAGAGCACCAAACAGACACCTGGAGTGATTAACAACCTCCATTTAGAAATGAGAAGCATGTGCAGCATGAAACGATACATCAGCTATAGAGATTAATTACTCTTGAGAGCTTTTAAATGCATCTGTGTTTTTATGGCAAATGCAGCATCGACAGGCCGAACAGCAAGGTCAGCTTCGTATGGTGGGGAAGATTCTGGATGGGAAACATACTAATTCCACACACAAGCTCACCTCTCATTTCTCTGTTTGTAATAGCACAGCCAGAATCAATTTGCACATGCAATTCCACGCAGCCGCCTTCAGTATACAAGCAACAAGGAATTGTGAGGATGTTGTAGCTAATTAGATATTATTTATAGCAGCAACCACTAACACGCTGCTTCATTACGCTGTGACCTAATGAGGCTATTGTAACCGAATGATGGAAATCTTAAAATGTATTCATTACTCAAAATTTATACTGGTTACTTTATATTTACATATACTAGATGCAGTGATTTCATTCAATTCTAAATACTAACCTTAGTAGACAGACAGACAGACAGACAGACAGATATTAAGCAGCACAACTGTTTTCAACATTGATAGTAATAATAAATATTTCTTGAGCAGTATATCAGCATATTAGAATGATTTCTGAAGGATCATGTGACACTGGAGTAATGATGCTGAAAATTCAGCTTTGCCAACACAGAAATAAATTACATTTTAAAATATATATTAAATAGAAAACAGTTATTTTAAATTGAAAGTATATTTTACAATATTACTGTTTTTACTGTATTTTCAATCAAATAAAACAGCCTTGGTGAGCATAAGAGACTTTCAAAAACAGTCAATGGATGGGTGGATGGCACCATAAAAAAGCTACCTAATGCTAGTCTTTCTTTTTTTCTTTTTTTTTGGCTGTTTTTAGTAAGCAACTTTGACACAGAGAGAGAGATGGAGGACAGAGAGAAGGAACTGAAAGAGGGGCGGGGCTTGTCTGCCTGTCACCTCCTTGATTGATTGGACAGATTGTGGGGTTTCATTAGGACTCTAAGCACACTCCCACTTTGAGATCAGTAGGGAGGATGTGTTGTTCATTCCTCCATACAATCACAATGACTGAAGAATATGATAAACGGACCCTGCAAATTAACCCCTGGGAGCCGCAGTCTGATATCCAACAGTGTTAGTATTCATATAGTCCCCTGTTCGCTAGCTTAACATATCACAACCACTGCTCTCATGCACATATTAGATCAACAGAGCTCTATGGGTTATTTCTATAACATGTTTTAAATTGCCTGTTGTTCTACCAACCACACATTAGACTATAAGCTTGTACAGAGGATGCACGTTAAACATCACCCCACAGAGCAGGTTATTTATTTCATTTTCCATTGCCTTCACTGATCAGTGGATTTCAACTGACCCAGCTATTGAGCTGTATTTTATTATGAGTATTTGAAAAGATCCGAGGTCTGCATGGCCCAGCTGCCTTCCTGAGTAAACAGGCAGGAATAACACTGCCCAACAGATTTTCCTCTGTCTTTCTCTCTCGTGACTCTATACCTGACAAGCTGCAGAGTTAGAGATAACACACGGTTTAATACACAACCCACACTGAGTCTCATCCGCTCAAATTGATGCTTATTTAACACAAACCGCCTCATCCACTGTAGGATTCTGACCCTGACCGGCAACACTACAATATACTCTGCTGGAGCGGAGCTTATATCGTTTAGTAAACCAGCTGGTAAATATTCAATCCATACAGAACAACCAGGAGACAGCTATCCTTTACTGATGGAAAGAAAACGCCAATCTTAATTAATATGCCCTGTTGCTATGGTGATGTGTTTTTTTAATGGGATTTTTGCATCAATTTACAATCAACATCATATATGGATACTGAATATAGCATATTACACATTGAGGACATTATCCATCTTGCCTAATCGCCTTATTCAACAACAAAATTAAAAGAAGTAATTTCCGAATAATAAAGCAAGCATAAAATGGTATTTATGACTTCCGTAATATTATATATACGATAATGTATATTAACTTCCATAATACCATGAAACAGAATACTAACCTAACAAGAACAGAATAAACCTAACAAGATCTGATTGGATCATGAAACGCTAGCTATAACAGCAAATTTCCATATATTAAAAATAACAAAATAATAATAATAATAATAATAATAATAAATATATTAATTTTATATAAATATACATAATATATAATTTTATATTTTTTATTTGTTTAGAATAAATATTTAAAAATAAATTCATATTTTTTTTCTTAATTTGTGTTAATATTATTATATACATCAGGGGTCTCCAACCCTGCTCCTGGAGAGCTACCTTCCTACAGATTTCAGCTCCAACCCCAATCAAACACACCTGAACCAGCTAATCAAGGTCTTCAAGGCTACTTGTTAATTTCAGACAGGTGTGTTGGAGCAGGGTTGGAACTGAAATCTGCAGGATGGTAGCTCTCCAGGAGCAGGGTTGGAGATCCCTGATATACATGATACATTTTAGAGGTATACAAAAATGTTTTGATGAAAGATTATAAAAAACATTTTACTTTAAAATAATATGCACTAATCTTGTGCAAAATAAAACGGGGGCATTTATTAGTCAAGTAAATTTTGATTTCTTGCTGTCATTAAAGATGGATAGTGGAAAATCACTGACGGTTATTTGCCTCTCTCAGCAGTGATTGTATTTACATGCACATTTGCTAAAGGAACACAACACACAACACACTCAATCACACAGTCTTTGTGTTGTCATCAAGGGCTTACGCTATTTCTATGCCCGTGGGCGTTATTTTCTTCATATTCAGTTTAAAATTACAAACTGGCATGCAGAGCACTCACACATGAGCCGTTTCCTTAAAAACAAACACACACACAATGATACACACAAATATGTGACCCTTCTCCTCAGCCTACGGCTGTCAGCACTGACTTGGGAAGTCAGAGGCTATGCTACCTTAAAATAACACAGCGATACCGTAGATAAACACAACAGAGGCCGGTATTTCAGGAGTAAAGGACAGAAGCTGCCATTGGGTCACTCTTTGATCGCTCAGCTATGAAACAAAAATAAACTAGAAAAGAGTTTCAGTTAACCATTATAATGCCAAATCACCTTGTCTTTCATTTAATCTGCATTCCAATTCTTATTTAAACAGGTAGTTCACCCCAAAACAGATTTATATCATTCTATGATTATTTATCTTTTGTTCATAAATTCATCAGAAACATGGATAGATAGATAGATAGATAGATAGATAGATAGACAGACAGACAGACAGACAGACAGACAGACAGACAGAGCTAAAATTTGGACTGAGAATCGAATTTCTGGCCATTTAACGAAGGAAACTGAAATCCAATTTCAATTTACGTCATAGGAAATAGCAGCCTATTTGGACACTTCTAACAAACGGAATTGAATTTACCCAAGCTGGCACACAGAATACCATTATTAACTGCAGATTTGGACTTTCAGAGTTCAAAATTGTGGCTGCGGAGGTTCAGCAAAGTATGGCACAATATAGCAGGCCTATAAAACGCAATAGAAAACTGTCATTGAGTAATAGTGCAGGCTAGCAGTGCTGTGACTAAATGATGTTTTCGTGTATTGGGAGAGTATGTGCAGTAATTTTTCAAGAATCTAGGTTCGAATCGAGCCAGACCTCCCATGAGCCATTTTTCTGCTTCCATTCACTCTTTCCTCATCCCCATTTCCCTCTCTCTCCCTTTCTCTCCCTCTCTGACATTGATAAATTGCTCTGTGCTGTGCAGGTAATCCATCTTCTGAGACCCCAGACCCAAATCTTCGGGTCTGAGAGTGTTCTCTGCCTCTGTTCTCGCTCTCGTTTCCCTCACATTCCCCTCAGCTCAAGGTTACTGTGCTCTGTAGTGCTGCTCAGAAACCATGCGACTAATTACTTCAACCTGAGAGGAGAAAAGATAGGACAGGGAAACACAGAGAGCGAGAAAAAAGCTAGATATACAGAGAGAAAGAGCGAAAGAGGACAAGAAAGATGTATGGCGGGTCTTAAAAGCAATCTGCCACCATAACGTAACGTAATGGAAATTACCGACGAATATTTGGAATTAAAAACTGGAGTTTAGTGGCTTTGAGTCCAAATCTATTAGCTGAGGTCATCTATATTCAAATAGCGCAATCCTAAACATTGACAAAGCTCATTTTTGCTGCCTGTTTTAGTAAAACAGACCACCAATGAAGACTCACCTTATACTCATTTACATCCAATTCATCAAGTCTAAATGTACATCTATCCAATATAATTTAAAATTTAATTCTTCCCGATACTCCCTAATTAGCATTAGCAAGTAGAAAACAATGCTTCACAGCTGTGATATAACTATAGGATATTTTGAAAATAAGAACAAGCCTGTCTCAACTGGAAACGTCAACACAAGAAAGAAAACTCCAACTTCATTTTATGCGTCTTGAAACAATAGCATTAACTATCTATCAATGTCCAAAGCAACAGTTACAAAATTTGAGTTTTACGTTCTTCCAATATGTAAATATTTTAGAAAAACATATCTTTGCACCATTAATACTCAAGTTATGCTTAACTTTAATACTTAATATAATACTTATTCTTTTTAATAATTTATAAATATATTTATTTTCATTTTTATAATATATATATATATATATATATATATATATATATATATATAATATCATTTTTGATATAATATTGCATATGAATTTATTCATTTAAAAAAATACATTTTCAGCTTAAGACTGAACACTGAACTCTGGAGTAAATTATGGCTGCTGAAAATTCAGCTTTGCCATCACATGAATAAATTACATTTTAAAATATATTCAAATGGAAAAATAGTTATTTTAAACTGTATAATATTTCACAATATTACTGTTTTTACTATATATATATATATATATATATATATATATATATATATGTTTTGTTTTTTTGTTTTTTTGGATCAAATAAATGCAGCCTTGTTGAGCCAATAAGAGACTTCTTTCAAAAACATTACAAATCTTATTTATTCCAAACTTTTGACCCCCAGTGTGTGTGTGTGTGTGTATAGCTGCACATATCGCTCAAAACTGATTTGGAACAGATTCAGCCATGGTGTAAACATAGCCAATGAGACACATATTATATCTATATAAAATCACATAAAATTATAATGTTACAGCAGAATTTAAAGGTTTTTACCAAGGAAAGGTGCAAAGGCACTCATTTCTCAGTGTATATGTGTGTGTGATGAACCTGAGTGTGTGTGTTGGCAGGTACTGGGCCACTGGTGCATGCGATAGAGATGGAATGGGCAAGGTGACATTGTCCTGACATCACACAAAGCGCTGTGCTACATCATAATTTGGACACGTGCTACAGCTCATCTGGAGGTTAATTCAGTTCTTTATTCGTAATAACGAGTCACTCTGTTCCTCTACTGCATGTATGACCTCCAGCAAAGCGTAATATCACCTTAAACTTTCACTAACCTGTCTACATGTCAAAAACCATTAAGGGCACATAAAAACAGTGTGAATATAATTCATTCTCTTACAATGTCCTTGCAAATCTATTTTAGATCCAACCTTGGCTAATCAGATGCTTGTAAAAGCAATCTCAGTCAAACATGGCCATGAACAATCCAGGTTACTAAATTTAATTTATTTAAAAAAAAAAAACTTTTGTTGTTAAATGAACTTACCACTTTTTAAACACGGCTGTTCTGTGGACTCAGATGATGTCACTTTCTCTTATCATTTAAAGCGACAGTTCACAATTATTTGAGCTAAATAAGCGGAATAATGAAGTACAACACAACTCACAGACACAGATTAACTAATTAAACAATTAAAATGATTTTTTATGAAAATCTATTAAATATGAAAAATTATAAATATATCTTCTATCTGAAAATGTAGTATAAGTAATTAGTAATTTATTGGAAAGGTTGTTTTTATCTGTTTTTTTATGAGACAAAACCCCCAATCTAACTGGTCACCATTAGATCAGCTGGAATGTCAGAAACAAAAGAAAGCTCCAGTAAAAATGTATCTCTTCTGATCTAACACCATCTTCGGTTGTCTCTTCCTGTCCTCCTGACCTTTACGATGCCCTCGTCATTCACAGCATAATTAACCCAGCTTTTCTCTCGGGCTGTGCTACACCGGTCTCACTCATCCTCTTAACCTTGTTGATTTTGCAGAGGAATGCACTTAAACCTCTCGTAAAACATGGCATTTTAGAATGAATGACTCCATCTGTTTTCTTTTTCCCATCTCTCTCCGTCAAAAGGTGTGCGTTTCCCTTGAACTCAACCAAACGATGGAGCCCCTCCGTCTAACCCCTCTATCTGATCATCTATTTAAATTTGTTCAGCTGATTACATGCCATGTCAAAAAAAAAAAACTAATAAGTACCTGTTAAAAGCTGCACGCATAACGATCTAGTGTACGTTCTTTATGTGGGTTTTAGTCTTTTTCAGTCAAAAAAGACTAGGCCAATTAATAATTCAAAGAAAGGCTTCTCTTTTTATTACCATGGAGAAGACCATATCTTCTTTTCTAGACAAATGGACAAGGGAAAAAAAAATACAAAACAAGATATGCATTTGCTGAATGGGAAAAAAACTGATAATATGATGACTTAGATGCTTACTCTCCATCCACAGCAGGCAATCCCACCATGCAAATGAATGCATATACGTCACTTTTTGTGACGTTGGTTCAACTTTGCTTTTTGATCCGGAAGAACGAAATTGCTCCACAAAATAAAAAATAAAAAATAACCACTTCTCCCTTAATAATAGAAATAATGAGTGATTTTATTGTTTTCACCGATGTGCAACTTGTATATATATGTTAACATCTCAAAAAATGTGTTTTAGGGTTTCAAGAACTTCATTTATTAAAGTTTGAATGGTGTCTGTTAAGTGGATTGGGTTGAAAGTTCTCAGCTAACATTCACAGTAGGCAATTTTTTTCTCAAATGTTTGCTGTATTTTATATTCTTATCAAGAGTGTTTTTTGGAGCCCAGGATGGAGGGTTGCTTCAAAGCTTCAAAGCAGAGGTCCCAGGCAACATCAACTGCTTCCATGGAGGAAACAGCCCTGTTGTTGTGTGGTGGGGCAATTAAAAAAAATGAGTTGGTCAGTAGGGGGGCAGAGGCCTGTTCTCAGGTTAAAAGCAGAACGAATGGCCCTCTCCACATGTGTGTAAAACCAATGACCGCATGAGAGATCACAGCGGTGTATGACAACAAGGGTAAAGTGGAGTTCATGCTGACTAGCACTGCTAATGAGAGATACTTTACATATGGTTTACCACTTCTGTTTACAAATGAGGTTGAGCACATGTGTTCATAAACCCTGTAGGCGCAACAAAAATTACAGTGTTACAGTATTCTATATATACATAGAATAATTAGGCATTCGATTTTTGTACAGGTGTTTTACCTGTATTTTGAATTTTGCACTACATTTTGTTGTGTTTTACAGTTAACAAATGTCTGTAAAAATTAATGTTTGTTTGTTTTTAATTTTCCATTCTGATGATTTAAGGAATTATGAGCTTTTCAGCAACTCACAAACAAACTGCATTTCCCTAATTAACCTCCAGGAGTTCACAAACCCTGCCTTATATGTCCTAGTAATTGTTTTGTGTTCAAGTTTAATCTAGCTGTGATTCTTTAGGAACTTTCATTTTCATACTGACTGAGTTTCCATCATCCTTTATAAATCAGCTGAGCACAAAGGACATGCCATGGCATTTAGTCAAAAATGTCATAGGAAATAACCACATCCAGAAAGCTTCAAAAAATAAAGTGGCAATTCAATGTTTAAAAGGCCACTAAACAAAAACAAACAAAAAAAATGCAAAATGCATTCAGCTGAACACGATGAAAAAACAACATGCAATTTTTCTTCAAATTAATACTTGCATTGCAAAATTCTTCAAAGGTATCTAGTGAGATTTCCTGGGTAACAGTTGAGAAAACGGTGTGCATACTTGCAATACTTTCCTTGTGAACACAAAATCCATACTCAGAACTGCAGCTGTAGGCTGAAACCTACGCATTCAACACATCAAACCATCCAGTCTCCAGAGATGCATTTCACAAGTCTGTCGAAATCTTTCATTCTATTTCCACACAATGGAAAAGCCACGAGTGACTAATGTGAACCAGCACTGCTGATCACTGCCTAAAAATCCCGGCTCTACCGAACCAGGCGGTATCCTCCTTCAAGGCAGTTCTGCTTTGATCATGGAGAACTTCAATCCGGCTCGGTCCAGCTAATCCCTGTGAGATCGATTGCCCATGTTCAAGGGGGAGAACCTGGTGTTTTCTCTGACTTGGTTCTGGGGTGGATTACAGGCCTTCATGCTTTGGAGGAAGTGCTGGCAGTGATTACGGGGTACACAAGCAACCTGACTGGACTCTTGAAATACAGTTTTCAGTTCCACTAAAAAACAAACCACCCACTCCGCAAAACCTACAGTGGGTTTAAACATCTGCTGCATTTGGCACTGTGAGAGTAGTGCTTATGGGTCATGGATGCTGTTCTGCATCATAATGATGTAATTATTATCTGAGAAAGCGTTGTATTACACATACACACACAAATCTCGAAAATATTCCCCAAAATCTTCAGGTTGACATTCAGCAGCAGGCGTACCAATGGAGATCTCTTTAATATCTCAGTTGTGTCTCATAAACTGCAATAAGTTTAAGTAGAGAGAATCTTTCATTTTAAATTTTGCTTGGGAAAAAAAGTTCCCTCTGGAGTTACGAAAAAAATCTCAATGTCTCAAACTGTGCTTAGATAAGCCTGCAAACAAAATATAAACTCCAACGTTTCTCATTACTCTCATTGTATGTGAATAAAAGTCTAAGTAAGACCAATCCCAGCTGGCACTTGATGTCAAAGTAACATCCAGAAAGTCTTTGGACACCAAAGGTGGGGAAAATGTGTTGCAGACCCGCCGTTTGATTGATATCAACTCCAGCGTTGGGTAGGCATCACAATTTGGTTGAAAATGAAAATGGAGTTGACATCAAAATTGTCAAAATGTTTACTTGTTTGGTATTTGAAATTCACTCTGAGCTATGTCAAAACATAACATTGTGGATGTTAATCTCACAACTTTTAGCAGACACTGGGTTTTGATTACCACACCTTGTGACTCAATGTCAATATTTGAAGTCAATATGATGTTGGCATGACACGTTTGGAAGACACTGAATCTTAAAACCAACAAAATATCAAGTCGTCATATTCAGTGACAAATTGACATTGACATTGTCCTGACATTAAATTTTGGTCACCTGACATCAGAACCTATATTTAACCAAATATCAACATATTGTAACATTGGTGGCCTGCTGGGATACTTGTTCAAAAGAAGCAAAAGCTTCAAGCTGTAATACAGAAGCAAACCTCTGCCTCTGCATAAAAATGTAACCTATCAACATTTCATCCCCATGAAAAGAGCAGGCATTTAAGACTAACCATTACTTGCTGTGAGACCTTCAGCTGTAAAAAAACAGAAGTTAAAGGTTCATAAAGCACTGGACCATGTTGTTGTGAATCCAAACAGTTTCAACCTATAAACAGCTTTGACTTACATCAACAATATTGCTGTAAGCAGCTATCAGGTCACAGTCAGTAAAGCCGCAATATATTATTCACAGTCATTTCCAACAAGAAGTAATCTGCCCTCCCCAAACAAGCACACCAAATCCTACAGAGACATGCATGTTCAGTTCTCCCATCGCTGAGCTGTATTCATATCTGCCCTAGTGACACCATTACACCCTGGCATCAAGACAAAGCCTGCCGCTGGACAGGAGGGAGTCCCATTTACAGTAGAACGCCGGCTGAACTGAGCCGACGTCAGCAACCCCTTCCCGTTTACTCCTATCAGGCCGTAGTGAAAAAGCGACCTCTTTATATGATAATGCCTTGCTCACCTGAGAGGCATAAAAAGAGCATTAAACGTGAAATATGTATGAAGCTCACACCCATAACGTGTTGCTGCCGTGGCAACAGTGCTCTGTTGGAAATGGGAGCTGTGTGTGCATGGGATTGAAATGAACATGCTTCTGTTCAGCGGGTGTAATCTAAAGACGAACCCCAGGGGACATTCACAACGCAGCAAGTCCCACAGCACAAGTTCTGTGAGCTATAGGCTACTACTGTTCCAGTATTCTGCATTACATTTACAGTTGGATGTGGGATATTCCTATTTCAAATGGCAATAGAAGAATCATTTTGGGCTCCAAAAGAACCTTTCAGTGAACTGTTCTTAAAAGAACCATTTTTTAAAGAAAAAGAATATTTTAAAAATCTGAAGGATCTTTTTCCATAATAAAGAGCCTTTATTTTTAATATTGAAGGTTCTTTATTATGGAAAAAGATCCTTCGGATTATTAAAATCTTCTTTTTCCATAATAAGGAATTTTCACTCTTAAACATAAAGGTTCTTTATTGGCATCTAAGGTTGAAGGTTCTTTGGGTAACCCAAAGTGGTTCTTCTATGGTATCACTGTGTTTTTTGTGCAATGGAAAACTTCCATGGCTGTTAAAGTTTCTTCATGGAATGTTTAAGAGTGATGCTAACATTTATTCTGCATGAATAAGATCATCAACAGAGCATCATTTACCATGTTTTAAACACTCGACTCTGCAAATGTTTGCTAAACAGTTTTTAGCATCAAACAATGCAGGAACTTTGAGTTTTACTTGAGCTTTGTAAGTCAATGTTCATCATTTCCCTCTACTCTATTGCACTTTTTTTTAGAAGGATTTTCAGAAAATTTTACTTCCAGAGTGCAATGGAACGCAGCATACTGCAAGATCTCCAGATGGATCGTATATCAGAATGAGGCTTTACCCTTCAGTTCAAGTCACAACACTGCTCACTAATCACCATGTGGGTGAAGATCCTGCAGAGAAAAGCCCAAACACACAGTTACGTCTCCTTTAAAAGTGCCTCCGGCTTAAAGAGCGCTCTCATGGCCACCCTGCTCTCCAGTGATCCCCTCTCCTTCCCATCAGCCCCTCCTTCTCCAGCTCATTTTAATGGGCACCTCCAGGTCACTTGCAGCTGGCAGAACTGGCCATAAAATCTGGAGACATCTGGAGAAATCTGGAGCAGGTCTGAAACACGAGCCACGGCCACACCAGATCAATGGTGCTCTTTAAAAACAGCAAAATGCAACTTTTAGTAATAATAAACATATTAATACAAACACAGAGGTTTATGATATCAACTTAGACACAGCCCGTGATAAGGAGATCTAAATGTGATGTTATGGACTACTGAGGGCCATTTTTTTTTGAAAGGATAAACGGTGCAATTATTGAAATGAAGAACATAATAGATGCCATATGTTTGTGTTCCTTTAATTGAAAGCATTGCAACTGTGATCACGTTATAGTTCATAACATCTTAACACAAGCAGAGGAGCTATATAGTATACAGCAATGCATAGAAATGATAGCATGGTATCAAATACTGTACTGATACTGAATGTCTATATCATATTGTTTGTGACAGCACAGCGCCCCCTGTTCTTCTTAATGGATATTTATTGAATTAGACAAACTGTGCTTTGGTTTCCATGGGGCGCAAACAAAACCATTGAACAAAAATATAAAAAGCTAGGGTTTATCCGTATAAACCATTTCTTTCTAGGTGTAAATCATACCGCCTTGTCTGCTTATACACAGCCCCCGGTATTAGACGCTGAAAATGAAATGAGCATACGGCGAAACTTGATATTTACGCACACATGCATCCAATTACGCACTGCATATTTACCTATATATAGGCTACTTTGTGCTTATGATTTGAGCTCTTGTGGAATCCACACCAAGTTCTGGTGCAGTAGCCTACTACCGGGTGCTCCAAGCCAAAACCGAAAAACTAATCATAAGGGATAATTAATCATAAATGCGCTTCTCTGAGCGCTCATGCTCGCCACCAAAGCCACATCATGGTATGACGTGTTTCTTTACACAATCTGTTTCACTTTACACTCTTCTTAGACCAAAGGAAAAAGCTATTAGTCAGCAATTAATTTCGCCCCCTTTGGCCAGTTTGAACATGATCTCAGACTCCTGGAAGCGCACTGGAATAATAGCGATAGTGGATCTGCAACACTGCAGTGCCTTGGGTTCAGCACTCTGCCCCTCAACACTTCTGTGTGTCTTCAAACAGTTTAATGCAAAATTGCTATTTTTTCTTCCTCTTTATCTATTTTATTCTTTATTTTAAGTTGCGATATGTTTTGCTATAGCGAGAAGTGAGAAAAACCATACTGTATTAGAAGGGAATTCATCGATAAAAATCAAATTTAACTGTAGTTTGAAATCTTCACGTTGTGCATTTCTTGGTTACTCCAAGATTTATGTCCAAAATTACGCACTGCATATATATCACTGCATATATATCATATATACGCAGCTCATATATCACACTTCAGAATGGATATCCGATGTCATTTGTATCTGCATGACGCATTACCATGTCAAAAACTGATTTCAGAATATGCTTATGTGACTTAGTATCTATCAGCCTACCTTGCTAGAGTAGGGTCCGGGAATGAGTAGTTTTAATGCCTGCCTCTTCAGCTCCACCAGCCGAGCGTTGCAGTTCTCGCACCAGATACCCCGATCAGAACCAGGTGAGCTCCCGCTACCCGAGGCTGGAGAACCAGTGCCGAACCCTGGAGATCCGCCTAAGGAACCGGGCGAACCGGTGCTGATTCCAGGAGATACCGTAACAGGTGAGCCGGAGAAAGAGCCCGGGGATGATATTCCTGATCCGGGAGAAGGGGTTCCAGAGGACCCAGGCATGGAGCCCGCACCTTCAGGGACCGGGCGACTGGCGCTCCGGGACTCCTCATAAGCCTTTCGGTACCAGGTTTCAGGAGAGAATGATGCTGACTTCGTAGGGGATGAATCGGTCATCTGCAAGAAAAGATAGTTGAGGATGAAAAGCAGTGATTGAAACATTAATGTCTGGGTTACAGATATGGTAAATGTGAAAAAAAGTGTGCAAAGTGGTTTATTAATTTGCATACTGAGTTTGATATTGAAATAGATTGTCGCTTTTCCTCATTTAAAGATAATTTATTTCCCTGAATATGCACATACCTTTACACAAAATGAATATAGTAAATATAAATATAATAAATCTTACCCCATATTTTCTACTCCTGGTCCCAGATCTGTCTTTATTCCCTGTTAGAGAGGTCATGATAAAGCCTGATACAGAGGGACTGTTGAAATAACTGTGCTCCCTGTTACATCTACAACCAAAAGATCCAAAAATCAATCTCTGGTCAGTTCAGTAGCCCTTCTGAAGTCCAGTTTCAGTGACTAGTACCATGCAGAAATCTATCCATCTTCCACAGTGGAATATGAATAACAGATAGTCCAATCTGAAATGTCCAGCAGTGGATTATCCCGTTCTTTCTTATGCTCTCTGATACGCTGAATCCATCTGCAGTGCTTTAGATTTCATAGCATCCCAGCACAGGCGCATTTTCCCATGCATATGGACTTGTGTGAAGCGCAGGCTGACAGTAGATCAGGCTGTTGGAGGACTGATCTCTGCGCTGCTCGCACTCTAGAGGAGCGCACACATCTGTCTCTGGGTAGACTGGCCACGCCTCCTCCGCGCCTCTCAGCGAATAGCATGTCCGAGATCTTCTGACTGACATATGGGAGTGTACTGTTGTCCACACGCTAAACTAAACTACAACGACCGACTTAAGCGCAAGTTTTCATTATTAAGAGTCAATTTCGATATTATTAATGAATAACTTTAGGAAATTCTATCAGTGTTGTTCTGTAAGAAGTTCGTCTCACGCAACAAGGATTTTATTGATCTAAATGTCAACTATATATATTTATGTACGTATTTATTTTTATTTATATGTGCAAATATATAATAAATAATAACGACAACATTAATCTAACTTATGTGGTTACTGAAAAAAAGTTGTTTTAAAACGCATATAAACTATATAAATGCACTTTTTTTTTTATTACGACCACCACACCCTATAATTCGCACCCTGCAATGGTGGTTCAAGAGTTTTATAGTTAAAACGCAAATGAAATCAATACACTTAATGATATGAAACTATTTTGGAGCATAATAATAGCAATATTAAAAAATAAAATAATCAAAAATCTATTTAAAATGGTATAATATAATATTATATTTTTTAATTAAAATATATTATAAAGTGTGCCAGGTTAAATGCTCAAATGTCAAAAATCTTCAATTGCTCACAAACATGTCTGCAAACATGTCATTTAAATCAAGTGTATACTAATTACGAAAACAAACATTAGAAAGTCATTTTGCAGTAGAGGCTATGGCAATATTTCTTAATTGACCAAATGTTGTTTTGAATTGGAATGAAAATAAATAGCCAGCATTGTTTCGGTTGTATTGTTAATTCAGCAGGAATTTGAAGGGATATTTTATAAGCATGGGTCAGCAGCGCCACCTACTGCTCACACATCTAAAATAAACACTCCCTAACTACAACCCACTGCTTCACATGAGACTCTTGCAGTAAGAAATAAGCAAACGACCATCAGTTTTGAAACAGTAATGCTTTATCAGTCATATTTAAGACAAGATACACAGACCTATATAACCTTAGCATAAACAAACAGGAAACTGTCATAAACCTAAAAACTCAGTATTGCCCAGAATAGTTGTTAATATATCCTTTTTGGACCACTGAATCTTCATCTTTACTTTATGATACATTAAAAAAAAGCTTACACAAACAATAAAGGCTGAGATGGTTATTGCTGCCTTTTCCAGTTTTTACAATATTGTACACAATACTTTGGGTTTCTCAGATTACAGTTAAAATACAGTATATTTAGTTTTTACACTATTCTCTAAGAGTTATGCATATTGTTGTTGTGTAAGGTATGTAGATAAAGTAAACAAATTTCAACTATAATGTAAAATGAGTGTTTTTCTGATCAGTTAATTTTTTTTAAAAGCATATCATTTCATTAAATGTTAGATCATAATTTGCCATGTTGCCAGTATGAAACTTTTATGATTGCATTCTGTAAAGGCCTTCATAAGTAATGTGTTTCTCTGGTTAGTTCACAGGGGGGCAGTTCTGTTCCCGGTCTCTCCCCCACACAGACGCACTCATGGGGCACAGGTTAATTAGGAAAAAATGAGCTGCACGAATATGCCACCCCTTCACAAAACCTGTGGTATCAGAGTCTGCTAATGAAACTGACAGAAGAAAGACACCACACACTGACTTTATAATGAGGCTCTCAGACACACAACTGGCCTTAGAAAACCTGCCTCATTAATAGCGAGAATGATTAATCAGTGTATGAAACACCCTCTCAGTCTTGCACACATTCTCCACTTTAAAGGCTATTTGAATAATTATGAATAGGTTAAAATATCATACTGTGTAATTTTGCCAAACTATTTATTAAGCAAAGAGTGTTAGGGCATTATGAACACCATTAATGATATCTACCATGGGTAAAGAGTCAAAATAAATTGTACAGTATATCATTTATTATGGTAAGTGAGATGATTTTGTTTATGATACCTTGATCCTAATGCTATAAAAATACTTATTTGTTCGATCTAATCATGCCGTCAGCCATCATCGAGTGTCATCAAAAGTCATCATGCTCACAAAGTCCTTGTAGAGAATGACATTTTTATCAGGATCAACAGCTGCAGACAGCATTTCATCCATCTCTTCCTGTGTGAAGGGCTCTCCTTCAAAAGAAAGAAAGAAAAATTAAAAACTTCTAAATTACTGAACGTGACGTCTTTGTGGATTCTTTGTATTGTTAAATCGTCAGACAAATGAGCGTTGCATACTGATTTCAAAATATTAGAAGCCTAAACTAAAATACAAACCACTATTTCCAATAGTTACACATGAACATACTGTACCTTCTTGTGTTAAATATTTGGTCAGTTCCTCTGGTTCCAAGTGTCCTTTTTTCTGTTGATCTAACACCTTTAAAAAGAGATAACAGCACCATTACATTAATTCATTCCATTGGTCTAAGATCTTCATCTTTATATCCAATTTAATGTTTCTGAAGTTTTTTTTTTTTTTTTTATCTGTAGTGCATTCAGGGTAAATTCAAACAACAAACCAAGAATAGCAAAAATATTTAGTTGTCAGAGCATTAGGCACCTCAAAGGCCTGAAGGAGCAGGTCTTCTGTAATAGGACGGAACCTGCAATAAAAAAGAAAGCAGAGCTAAAATTGTCACCAATGGACTTTTCAACCAAAAATTTATAATGTGGTCCATCTAGGTTTCACAGCTTAAAACACTTTATTTAAGGATTTTTAGCATATCGTTTGGGCATATTTGATCTTGTCCCGTGCATGTTTTCGGATGTACAACTGGAAATGTCTTAATAGTTGTAAATTGTTTGTTAAATGTGCACACTGACAAGGTGCTCCATGACCAGTATTATTTTAGAATTATTTTTATATAACTTTAAAGTATTTCTAATATGTGACCCTGGACCACAAAACCAGTCTTACGTGTCAATTTTTCGAAACTGAGATTTATACATCATCATCATCTGAATAAATAAGCTTTCCATTGATGTATGATTTGTTAGGATAGGACAATATTTGGCCGAGATACAGCTATTTGAAAATCTGGAATCTGAGGATGCAAAAAAATAAAAAAATTCAGAAAATCGCCTTTAAAGTTGTCCAAATGAAGCTCTTAGCAATGCATATTACTAATCAAAAATGAAGTTTTGATATATTTACGATAAGAAATTTACTAAATATCTTCATGGAACATGATCTTTACTTAATATCCTAATGATTTTTGGCATAAAAGAAAAAAAAAATCATATTTTGACCCATGCAATGTATTTTTGGCTATTGCTACAAATATACCCCAGCGACTTAATTAAGACTGGATTTGTGGTCCAGGGTCACATATTTTCAATTAACTTTTATTTTTCTGTTTTTTATTTAAAATTCTGTTTGTTTTAGTATTTTTAATGTGCATTTGCACATTTTTAATAATTTTTTAAAACATTTTTATTTAACTTTAATGTATTTTTATTTTAGTAATTTTAGTACTTCAACTTATATATTTTATTTAGTTGTCAAGGCAAGTTTTTTCTTTCAAAGTTTTTTTAAAGTTCACTTTTTTATCTAATGTTTACTTTATTTTAGTTTCAGCTTTGTTTCTATTACCAAAATGATTTTTAGCGGTTTTCGTTTCAGTGAACAATAACAACTCAATCAGTTACAGTTAAAAAACAAAATGCATAAGTATATATCAGAATTTTCTGTGATCACATGATTGTAATTTATGAAATCATTTATATTTTAAATAGCAAAATGGCCATATTAGACATAAAACCATTTAGACACAGAAAACCAAAAATAATCATTTCCATTTAAAACAATCGGTTTTGGCAGGGATGTCTGATTATTTGTAATTTTGCAGAAAGCTCAAGATTATTATAATTTATCCAACTGATCCTAATGTGTTCACTCTCAGTGACAGTCTTACTTGCGCTCCAGCAGGATCTTAGTCATAGTTGGAAGAAACTTCTCATAGCGTACAAACCCAGTGGGCTCTTCTTCTTCTAGCTGTAGAAACAGTCACATATCATAACTACTTATCTACTCAGCCTGCAAATGAACCGACTGTAATACAAACCACTAACCTCAGCAATAATATCATGCAAATCAGCTTCTGATGGGAAACAGCCAAGTGAACGGATAATGGTGCCTATTTCCCTTTTACAATGAAAAATATCAGTGTTAAACTAAAGTAACCCTCATACGTAGGGCATAAACAGCTGTCAGAGAGCAAATCTGAAGATAATAAGTTACTAAAGCATGAAATAAATCAAGGATAGTGAAATTTGAAAACTGAAATTTTACCTGACATCAACAGTCTTGTTGGATTCGTGGTCAAACACGTCAAAGGCATTACTTATCCTCTTCTGAGTTTCTGTTATAATAGTTTCTGACAAAATGAAATGATGTATTTCAGAAAATGTTACAAAGCAATGCTTTTTTGGACGTCTTAGCTACTTCTTTATCCTATGTATTTAATTTACTTAATTTTCTTTTATTTCCAAGCAACCGGGCAGTCTTGTGCTGTCGATACTTTACACAAACCATTTAGGAGATAACAGTTGTAATAATGACAACTGAGCTACAAACAACACGTAAGAGTAGAAATGCTACTATGTATATCGTGAGCTTGAAAGAGGGAAGTTTTAAGTTACATTATTACCTGCGTTGTGCTTGTCCGCCATGTCCAAAACACTGGTTGCTAGGTAACGTGAACACTGACTGGTCTAGTGACGTCGTTACTCACATTAGATTGTTGAAAATCAAATTTCTCACGTTTTATTACAAAAATGTATTAGGCCTATATATCTAAAATAAATAAATAAATAAATAAAAAATAAAACGATACCTCAACAGGTATTAAATTTGATAATTTTTGCATTTGTAATATTTAATATTATACTAAACAACATATAAAATAGTTGGTTTATTATTTGCCATATCTGAACTGTATCTATTCATATTTATTTATTAACTGCATTTTATGTACATATGAAAACGGACTGTAATTATTTTGAAAACCCAATTTTTTCTAAAATGCAGCATATATAGGGTAACCTTTAAGAAAATGTTTTTGGGAAATTAAGTTCTCTGGCAATGTTGATATGTTAATGTACTACTTTTATGTGATTTTGTGGCATTGAATTGAATATAATGATACTGTAATATTTAATTAGTATTTAAATTAGTCAATATTCAATTATCAATATTATCAATAAAATATTATGCTACTGTTTAACATAAAATGTAGCATATAGCCTTAAAGAAAAAAAGTTAATATTATATTGTTAATGTTAATATAGTATATATATATATATATATATATTATATATATATTAGTGCTGTCAAATGATTAATCGCATCCAAAATAAAAGTTTTTGTTTACATAATATATGTGTACTGTGTTTATTTATTATGCGTATATAAATACACACTCATACAGTATATATTTTGAAAATATTTACATGTATATACATTTATATATTTGTATTATTTTATATATATATATATACATACATACATACATACATAAACAAACTTATAACTGCCTCCTCATTTTAAAACACCACCGCACGCCACTAATATATATATATATGCTTTTATGTGCTCTTGTGTCATTTAATAATACAACAATGGCAATATTTAATACTAAACACTTAAAAATGGTTTAGTATTGCCTTATCTGTACTTTATTTATTTACTGCATTTTCTGTGCATATGAAAAGTGACTGTAATTGTTTTGTAAATATTTTGAAAACCAACATTTCTCTAAAATGTATATATTTAAGCTAGCCTTTAAGAAAAAAAATCATAAGAATCGCAGTTTATGTAAAATGATGTACTCTGGCAATGTTGATACAGGCTATACCCTACATAGGTTACTGTGTAAAAAATCATTTTTGTGCTGTTTGGCATTGGGGGGGGAAAACGATACTGCAATATTAAATAATTTTTTTCAGTACTTTTCGCCTTCTCTGTTGTATTCAGATTTATTATCATGTCTCTACTGTATTCAGGTTTATTATCATTTTCTAAACATATGAAAGCGACTATAATAAACTGAATGCTGATATTTTCTCCTATGCATAAGCTATATAATAGCTGTAGCGATGTTTACGGTATTTTGCTCATGTATCATGTGTATTACGGTAGATTATATAAGGCTCAACTGGCCCCGTTCTGCTCCGACTGCTGCCCATCAGTGACCGCATCGAGCGTCTCCGGACAGTCCGCTCTTAACCTGCTCTTCCTGGTCATATTTCATACATTTGAGGTGTAACGTCTAAAGATAGAAAGAAAGGATCAAAACGGCAAGATGAGCTCACTGAATGTGAAGAAGCTGAAAGTGAACGAGCTGAAGGACGAGCTGAAGAAAAGGAGTCTGTCCGATAAAGGGCTGAAGGCTGAGCTGATAGCGCGGCTGCAGGCCGCTCTGGATCAGGAGGCGCTGTCCACCAACGGGGATGGAGGCGGCCTCGGGTACATGGGCGATGAAGACCTCGAGGAAGATCTGGCTGGAGAGAGCATGGAGGCTGAGGAGGAGGAGGATGGAGATAACGCGGAGGCTGAGGAGCAGCAGGATGATGACATGGAGGAGGAGGAGGAGGAGGAGGACGCCGGGGTAGAGATGGATAAATCAGATGAAGATGAAGATGTCCTGCTTAAAGAAGATGATGAGGAGATGGAGAAATTTGATGAGGATGATGTGGCTCTCGACATGGGTCCTGGCGAGGGTGAGATTACGTGATGAAGCTTGTGCAATTCATATTTTATATATTTGGGCTGCGATGGCAGAATAATTCATTCTGACAGCCGAGAGCATTCAGGATTTGATGTCATTCTCCGGAGATGGTGCTGCTGGTGTCCCATTTGTGTTCCTTTGACTTACTAGGCCTACTCATGCAATTAACAGAATACTAAATGAATTCATGTTATAGTCATATAATATATTTAATAATTGCAAAAGACAAAAATAAATACAAAAAATAATAATTTATTTTAATGTATTTTAAACATATTTAATTAATTTTTGTTTTGTTTAGTTAATTTTTATTTAATTGTATCTCAAAATTTGATTTAATATTTCCATATTTATTGGCTACAAATTAAACTCTACTTCTATATTTATGGTCAGCTATTCTATTTCTAGTTTTTAGGCATGTAGATGAAAAGTTTGTGTAGATGTCATATATCAAATTAAAAAAGAGCATCATGCTACATGATTTTATGTCATTCCCAGGAGATGGTGCCACTGGTGTACTATTTGTGTCCCTTTTACTTTAATTTAATAGATTTAATTTTATAAAGTGTGTCATGCAATCAATCAGTAAACAAACAAACAAACAAACAAATAAATGTGTCATTTTTAAAAATTTTATTTATCCCTAATTTTATTTATTTAATATTTCTTTTTTATTTTTATTCATCACTAATAATTTATTTGCACTATATGCCTCAATCTTTAATATAATATTTACATATTTATTGAACTGTAAAAAAAAATAGTTGTTTCAACTTAAAATAATTTGTTACCCCGCTGACAGTTGTCCCTTAAATTAACATTGAGTAACTTAAAATTTCAAGTTAACTAAACTAAAAATTTTAAGTCAGCGGGGTACAAATTATTTTAAGTTGAAACAACTTTTTGGAACAATTTTTTTTTACAGTGTGGCTATATGTAAGTTAGTTTATATTAAAAGAAGAAATCTACTTCTATATCTATGGTCAGCTATGGCATTACTGGTTTTAAAGCATAGATGTAAAGCTGGTGTAGCTGTTATACAATATATCAAATTAAACAAGAGAATCTTCTGATTCAGGAGAAACTTTTTTTTTCTGTCGTGATTTGCATAAAAGATTTTCTTTTCAGTTCATAAGTTACTGATTCAAATCAAATGATGTACAAATTTAAAATCCTGAAATTTTCAGGCACGGATGGGACCGTTTCCTGAGAATGACCCTTACATTGGTCTTTATTGGCTGAGCAGTAGGCTCTCAGGATCGCTGAGCTGTAACAGGATGCTGGAGATACAAAGGACAAAAGCTCCAGATGGTACTGTGCGTAATGATCTCAGTTCATTTGTTTTACTCTTTCTGCCCTGGAGTAGCCTAGTGAGGTCCTCATGTTAGGACATTGTTATTCTTTGTCTTCATTTAGCAGATGCTTTCTCCCGCTTGGGGTAATGTGGGGTTAGGGGTTTGAGTTTAGTATCTTTTGGACTACCAGCCTAGAAATGCAACCATTAACCTTTAAATTAATGTTGTCATTAAATAAGAGGCTAGTTATCATCCATATTTACTTCTAAAATTACTTCAAAAATGATGGATTTATGAGTGATTTTTTTCAGTTTGCATATTCCTGATTTTCATTTTGTAATCATTTTTGTTCTGTCAAGCACAAGGTGCACTCATAGGGAAAGAGGTGTTTGTGACTTTTGCCCATCACCAAATGTGCCTTCAGTATTTGCACACACTGTAACACCTTTCTTCAAGATACATGCAATGTGAATCTGAAAATGTGTGTTACTTAGCTCAAAATTGCACAGTTTGCAGATGTCTTGGCAACAACCTCCCGTATGTACCCATATAAGTACAACAGTGTGCAAACTGCACTGTAAGGCATCGCTCCTTAATTTAAAACATGTGAACTTATAATTAAACACACCTTTCTTTGGGCATTGCAGTTCATGCATAACCAAAATAACTATAAATCCTCCAGTAATTATGTGGACCATCATGTTACATCATGATGGGTCCAGCAGGGAGGTACGCCTCCTTATGATTTATTGTTTTATTTCCAAAGGGGATGCGGACAAAGACAAGAATGATGAACAGAAGAATAAGAAGGGTGTAAAGAGGCGCCGAGATGAACATGGAAGGGGCTACTTTGAATTTATTGAAGAAAGCAAATACAGCCGGTAAGAAATGTGCAGTCGGCCTCTGGTACTCCTGAGGTTCCGCTGCACCTTAAAGATTTATGAGCCAAATCTGACATGCTGTTCCTCATCAGTGCAAAGAAACACACATTTTTACTGACCGCTTTAAATGACTTTAAGCCTATAATAAGGGCATCTCTGTCATCTCAGAACAAGTGGTATCTTTTCCTTAGGAATCATGTTTCTAGGTCAGATCTTGGGATGTTAAAGGACGAAAATGTTTATCTGATAATGTTTGTATGGTGGATTTCCTTGAGAAATTTTGACTAAAGTGATCTGGTGTATTTTTTGTATCCTTATCATATTAATATTGTTTTATGTTTATGATGATTAATTGAATTTAAATGTGTTTTCATTTATTTATCGATGATGTGTTGTCTTTTCTCAGGTATTTTACATAACCATACATAATATATAATATATACCATTAATATACACACACACACATATATAGATTTGGCAAAATTTGACATTTTATGACAAAAATAATAGATTTTCAATAGATTTTCAGTGTGCAATAATAATAATAATGTTAAATAAATACATAAATCAATAAGTTGCAACCTTTCAGAAGAAGAGTTTTACCTTTAAAATATTTCAAATGAAATCTTATTGGAGCTTTTTAAAATGTAATTATTTATTAACTAGTTTATAAACATGTACATGGTTAAGATTGTACTATGTGTGTATATCCTAAATTATGGTCACATTTTCATAAACAGATAGTAACTTCTGATTTTTATGTAAAAGTTTTTTAGAAAATAGTTAATATAAATAGGCAGAATTATTACAAAAAGCAAACAGTACTGATGTGCTAAATGTCTAACAGATGTTTCACACCTGTAAATTTTCTCAGTTGGAACATATTTAAAATCGAAAGGGAACTCAGTGGGATCTTATAATCACACTGTACTGAATTTTATTGTATTTCATAGTTGTTTTTGATGGTTCCCTCAGGGCAAAGTCTCCCCAGCCTCCACTGGAGGAAGAGGACGAAGAGTTTGATGACACAACTGTGTGTTTGGACACCTGTAAGTATGAAGATCCCACACAAATACTGCTCAGATATAGGTTAAATTAAATAAACACTGAATAGTGTAACATGCAGAGTATGTTTATGAAAAGTGTAAATTTTATTAAAGTTATTAAAAAGAACATTTGTTCCTCTAAACTTTTGCAAACAGGATTTGCAGCCACTATAAAGCTTCAGATAAAGTGTCCATCTCTTATTTTCCTCAGACAACTGTGACCTGCACTTCAAGGTGTCTCGGGATCGGTATAGTGCCTCCTCACTCACTATGGAGAGCTTTGCCTACCTGTGGGCCGGGGGACGAGCGTCTTACGGCGTGGCACAGGGCAAGGCTTGCTTTGAGATGAAGGTAAGAGCACTGCCTTAACTTGATCTATACTATTTATAACTGTCTTGTCATGCCCTTAGCCTGGTTTTTGCATATCTTTGCACCAGATTATCGAGAAGATTCCTGTAAAACACATTTCCAGTAAAGGAACTGAGATACATGACGTCCTGGTGGGTTGGTCTCTGGCTAGTAGCTCTCTTCTGCTAGGTGAGGGTCTTTGGTTTCTTATGGGAATCTATTGGAGTTGATCTAATAAATTCATAATGTCATTTGAGTGTTTCTTTGCATTATATATATATATATATATATATATATATATATTTACAGGGGAAGAAGCACACTCGTATGGCTTTTCATCTAAGGCCAAGAAAACCAGCAACGGTGTGACGGAGGACTTTGGGGAGGCTTTTGATGAGAACGATGTTGTTGGTTGCTTTATTGTAAGTATCCAAGCGCATTCTCATTTCTCATCCACAATTAGTTTTAAATCTCTGTGCAATTACTAATCTTGACCACTACGTGCTGCCATGCATTCATATTGTTCAATTCTGGGGTCCTTAAGATTTTTTAAAAAAAATTTTTTTTAAAGAAATTAGTATTTTTTTAATTGACAAAGATGCATTAAATTGATCAAAAGTGGCAATAAAGACCTTTGTAATGTTACAAAAGATTTATATTTTAGATAAATGATGTTCTTTTGAATTTTATATTTGTCAAAGAAGCCTGAAAAATATGTCCGGGTATCACATTTTCCACAAAAATATTAAGCAGCACAACTGTTTTCAACATTAATATTAAAACTGTTTTTTGAGCAGCAAATTGGCATATTAGAATGATTTCTGAAGGATCATATGATACTGAAGACTGGAGTAATGATGCTGAAAATTCAGCATTGCATCACAGGAATAAATTTTAAAATAGAAAAAATAGAAAACATTTATTTTAAATTGTAAAATTATTTCACAATATTACTGTTACGCGTTGTCCCCAAAGGAGTACAGGAGAATGCGAGAGTCAAATCACTCAGGTCTTTTAATGGAACGAAAGTCTTCATATACAGGAATATACAACAAACATAACTTTAAGACTCGACCACCAAGGACATAACCTGAAAGCTTATAAAGCAAACGGAAACTAAGGAGTAAACGAGATGATTGAATAAACACAGGTGAAATGACTAAACGATGATTAACTAATGAGGAACTAAAGAAAACCTGAACAAAACCAAATAAGGGAAAACAGGAACAGATAGATGAAACAAAACACAACCAAACTGAAGTCCCAACTCCTAACAATTACTGTTTTCACTGTATTTTTGATCAAATAAATGCAGCATTGGTGAGCATAAGCATCTTAAAAAATATTTAAAAAATCATACCAACCTCAATACAGTATATATATATATATTTATTAGGGGTGTGACGAGACACTTATCCCACGAGACGAGACGAGAGACGAGACTGGGTTCACGAGAACGAGACGAGACGAGATTTTTAGACTTTTTTAAAAGAAAACCTCAATGATGAAATATATAGGGAAAAATAGCCTTTTAATTCAACTGAAAAACACAATGCAAAAAAATGTATATTACTAATCAAAAATGAAGTTTTGATATATTTACAGTTGGAAATTTACAAAATATCTTCATGGAACATGATCTTTACTTAATGTCCTAATGATTTTTGGCATAAAAGAAAAATCTATAATTTTGACCCATACAATGTATTTTTGGCTATTGCTACAAATATACCCCAGTGACTTAAGACTGGTTTTGTGGTCCAGGGTCACATTTGTATAATATTTCAACTCAACATTGTGAATGAAATGTTCAGCAAGTGTGGTGTGTCTGTGTACTTTTGGCCACAGTGCAGTACATCATAGTTGCTGTGTTTATTTGGCAGAAATTTGATGGTGAGGAAGTGGAAATTTCCTACTCCAAGAATGGACAGGATCTGGGAACAGCTTTCAGAGTCAGTAAGGATGAGCTGGAGGGAAAGCCGTTCTTCCCTCACGTCCTCTGCCACAACTGTGCGGTTGAGTTCAACTTCGGCCAGCGCGAAACCCCGTTTTTCCCCCAACCTGACGGCTTTACGCTCCTGCAGCAGATCCCTGTTTGCAATCGCATCAGAGGACCAAAGGGACCCGAGACCAAAGAAGACTGTGAGGTTGGTTTCATACCTGAAACATTGACATGATAATTAAAAAGCCTCATCTAAATGTGCTATAAATCTTCCCAGGTCATTGTCATGGTCGGACTGCCTGGATCTGGAAAAACCGAATGGGTTACAAAGCACACCCAAGCCAATCCTGGAAAATACAACATTCTTGGAACAAACACAATCATAGAGAAGATGATGGTGAGTGCTGACATAAGAGAATTTTTTAGACTATATAAACATCATATTCAGTGTTATTTTTATGTTGAAATTCAGATTTCCAGTTTGAAGCGCCAGATGAAAGATGTCACAAAGCTCTCAGCAATATCTCAGCGTGCTCCCCTCTTCCTCGGGAAGTTCATCGAGATCGCGGCACGGAAAAAACGCAACTACATACTTGACCAGGTGACTAAATATAATCTCAAGTGTATAAATACTTATCGAAATCAAAGCATACTATAATCTCTCTTTAAACTTTGCTCTTAATGCATTTATTTTTCATTTTACATCTTCAGTGCATGATCATTATACCATCTGCTGAAAATACTGACCTTTAAATATCTCCCTTTAGACTAACGTATCAGCACCAGCCCAAAGAAGGAAAATGTGCCTGTTTGCCGGTTTCCAGCGTAAAGCAGTGGTAGTCTGTCCGACAGATGAGGAATACATACAGAGGACTCAGAAAAAGGCAGAAACAGATGGCAAAGATGTACCTGAACATGCAGTCCTAAAAATGAAGGGTAAAATCCTTTACTTCATTCATACTTGATCTGAGATGTGTGCAACAGTGTTACTTTATTATTCTTTACATGCTATTATGGTATTTACAAAGTTTTAGTAAGTTATATTAAGTTGTGTACCATATATATAGTTTATTTTTATTTCAATTGTAGTTTTAGTCATTTTAGTACTTCAGCTTAAACTTATTTTATTCCAGTTAGTTGTCAGGGCAAAAATGTTATTTGTAAGTTTTTTTTGAAGTCTTATATTTTATTTTATTATTTTTATATTTAATTTATTTTTATTTCAGTTAGTAGTTTTACTAATTTTATTACTTAAACTTTTACTTAACTTTTTTTTTCAGTTAGTTGCCAGGGCAAATTGTTTTTGTAAGTTTTAATTTTTTAATCTAATATTTTATTTCATTTTATTATCAAATTATTTTTATTTTAGTTTTACTAATTTTAGTACTTCAAAACCTATTTTATTTCAATTAGTTGCCAGGGCAATTTTTTTTCCATCTAATATTTTATTTTATTATTTTAATATTTATTTTGCTTTTATTAAAGTTTTAGTTCTAGTAATTTTAGTATTTTAACTTAAACTTTTTTCCCCCTCAGTTGCAAAGGCAAAATTTCAGTTTTTAAGTTTTATATTTTCTATTTTAGTTCAAGTTTGATATGTTTTTCATCTAATATTAATACTGTACTAATAATAATACTAATTATTAGTATTATAATATATATATATATATAATAGTAATAATGCTATAATATGTTATTATTGTGTTTTATTTCATTTTTATCTTCAATTTATTTTTATTTCAGTTTTAGTTTTACTAATTTTAGTACTTCAATTTAACTCATTTTAAACTTTCACTACTCGCCTAGGCAAAGGTTAAATTTCATGTTTTTCATCTAATATGCTTTTCATTATTTTGGGTTTAGGTTATTATTTTGTGTAGCTTATTTTATAAATGCATTAAGAGCTTTTTTCCAGTTGTATTCCTAGAAGTGTTTTATTTTATTTTAAACAAGTTTAAAAGTTTTAGTTATACTATTAATTTTAGTTAATAATATAAAAACACTGGTGTGCAATTCACAAAACTCCTACAACTCCCGTCCTTCGGATGAGACGTTAAACCAAGGTCCTGACTCTCTGTGGTCACTAAAAATCCCATGGCACTTCTCGTAAAGAGTAGGGGTGTAACCCCGGTGTCCTGGCCAAATTCCCTCCACTGGCCCTTGTCTATCATGGCCTCCTAATAATCCCCATCCACTTGATTGGCTCTATCTCTCTCTCCTCTCCACCTGTAGCTGGTGTGTGGTGAGCGCACTGGCGCCGTTGTCCTGTGGCTGCTGTCGCATCATCCAAGTGGATGCTGCACACTGGTGGTGGTTGAGGAGAGACCCCCCCACATGATTGTAAAGCGCTTTGGGTGTATAGCAATACACAATAAAGCGCTATATAAATGCCTCATTCATTCATTCATACAATGTCACACTGTAACACTGTAATGTTTTGCAGGAATATACACGTTGCCTGTGGAAGGTGAGTGCTTCAGTGAAGTGCTTTATGTCGAGCTGCAGAAAGAAGAAGCTACCAAACTTCTCAAACAGTACAAGGAGGAGAGCAAAAATTCCCTTCCTCCTGAGAAGAAGCCCAACCAGGGAGGGGTTCAACCAAAGAGGGGAGGCACTCGGGGACGAGGAGGAAAAAATCTGTTCAACCGTGGTGGAGGACAGGGTCAGAGGGGAGGACGAGGAGGCTTTCAAAACCGAGGCAACTTTAGGGGTGGTACGCCTTTTCAAATGAACAAAATGTTTCTTTTTATTCCCTATATACATATTTGTATAGAGGAATATGTATAAATTCAATAATACACTGTCCTTTTTTAATTGTTTGGCAGTGCCTGGACCTCGTGGTGGGTTCAGCAGACCACCGAGAGGCTTCCTTCCTCCCCCTGCCTTCCGAGGAGGCTTCAACCGGGGCGGTTTCAACCGCGGCGGTGGGATGCCTAACAGAGGTGGCGCCCCCAGGCCGGGACCTGGACGTGGCAATATGGTTAACATGGGCAACAGAGGAGGAGCCATGAACAGGGGCAACATGGGACGAGGGGGAGGGGCCAACCGGGGCAACTTCAACCAGGTGAGAGATCTGTGACCATGTAGACTAGTTTTAGTTGGAAATTAAAATTTAGTTGTTGTTGTAAATCTTCAAATATAAAAAAACAATACTAAAAAGTGACCCAAATGTGAACCAGGAATCATACATATACATTTGCTTTTTCCACAGAATTTCAGGGGTTTAGGAGGAAATAATCAAGGTTTTAAAAATAAAAAGATTTTTTTTTTTCAAGCTGTATACTTAGAAATGAACCTAGAAACTTTTAAAAATTATGCTTTTCATTATTTTGGGTTTAGCATATTATTTTTTGTAGTTTATTTTATAAGAGCTTTTTTTAAGCTGTCTACTTAGAAATGTTTTTATTTTATTTTTTAAAATGTGGCTTACTGCTTAATTCAGTTTAAAACTAAAAATACAACCAAAATGTGAACCAGGAATCATAAATCTGCATTTTCCACAGAAATTCAGGAGTTTAGGAGAAAATAATCCAGGTTTTAAAAGTGCATTAAAAGTGCATTTTTTTGAAGCTCTATGCTTAGAAATTATTTTATTTTATGTTATATTATTATTATTATTATTATTATTTGTAAATGTGGCTTACTGCTTAAACAACCAAATTTTGAACCAGGAAAACATTCTGTTTCCACAGAAATTCAGGGGTCGAGGAGGAAATAATCGAGGTTTTAAAAATGGCAACTTTAGCATGAACAAAGCACAAGCTTTCAACCAGAGCTGGCAACAAGGGGTAAGTCCCTCAAAAACATATTTAACATAATTTATATAATAATGCATAGATATAATTTAGTTATATATGATTTCAATGATTTTTTTAAATGTAAAATTTGCAAAAACGATTAAAAATTCAATCGTGTTTCATTCTTTAATTCTCTGTATCTTTGTCTTGATCAGTTCTGGAATCAGAAACCATGGAGTCAGCAGTACCATCCTGGATATTACTGAATAATAACTGTGATGGACTGATATCACATGAAGAACATCAGCTTTAACTTCAGAAGTCAAATGTTCATTTTATCTAATGTCCTTTTGTTTTTGTAGAGGTTTTAACAGGACATTCCATATTGGGAGCTTTCAGAGCTTTACAGGTGACCTGTTACAGTTTTATAAATGAATATTTTATGTTTGTCTTTGACCGCAGGTTCGTATGACAATGCGGTTCAATTCAGGAATCTCAGTATTACTTCAGGGTGGGATGTTTGTCTTTAAAAAACTTTCAGGGTTCTGAATTTTATTTGTAATTAGACTCGTGTGAATCTTTGTGTAGCAGTAAAGCTCCGTAACATAAGAGTTGTCAAGGCACTTTGCAGTTATATGAAGAAAATCTGTCCTGCTGCAATAATATTTTATTTAATAGAACATAAAACATGTATAAACTAAGATACTGAAATTTGGAGTAAAGGTCCTTGCACACTGAGTCCGAAATGTTCACATGCGTTTTTCCGTATTCGTCATCCTTCCTATCAAAATGCATGCTATGGATGCGAAAACGCAGAAAATCGAACCTGATCCGAATTTTTTTTATGACGGACGAAAGTTTCGGGGGCAGTGTGTAAACGTGATTGACGCAATGTGAGGTCGTATTTATTTTTTTTAACGTGCGAAAATTTCGGACTCAGTGTGCAATGACCTTAAGTCTTGTATATAAGGTCTGGTCAGCTTTTGCAGACTGTATAAAGAAAATGAATTGAAATAACTGGAAATTTCAACGATAGTTATGTAATAATTGTGTGTGTGTTTTTTTTTTAATCTCTTCACTGGATTAGAATTGAACTGAATTTAGAAAGTGTTGATTTAAAAGCAGTCCATGGCCTGTACAAAAATGAAGTAGGTGCTAAACAGTCTGTACCTGTAAAATCTGTCCAGTGTAGAAAAGCAATGTTGTCTTGTCATGTACACCACAGTCTAGTTCTACATGTGTGTCTTCAGTGTGGTTTTAATTATTTTTGAGGACAAGCAAAGCTTTATAAAACCATCAGATTTTGAACATTTAATCTTTTTCTGCACTGTAAAAAAATAAAAGTGGTTTCAACTTAAAATAATTTGTTACCCAGCTGCTTTAAAATTTTAAGTTTAGTCAACACAAATATCTAAGTTGTCACTTAGTACAACTTAACATTTCAAGTTGACTAAACTTATTTGAGTTGGCTAAACTTTTTAAGGCAGCCGGGTAACAAATTATTTTAAGCTGACTCAACAATTTTTATTTATTTTTTTTTTTTTACAGTGTGTAGGGAGCAATAAACAGAATTTTCAGTTCTTTGCCACTGATGCTTTTTATTGTTGCGGGTTTAGGATATTACTTTTTGTAGTTTATTTTATGAGTGCATTAAGAACTTTTTTCCAGCTGTATTTCTTATAAATTGAATGTATTATTTTATTTTATTATTTTATTTTGAAATGCGGCTTACTGCTCCTTAATGATTTTAACTTAGGTTGAAATTCAAAACATATTTTGGTATGCGTGTTTAGTACAAACTTAGATGTGACCCCAATTTTTGTAGGCCTGTAAAAATTTGTAGTTTGCTTCAAAATTATAGCAATTAACTATTTTGAACTACATCATCTTACTCTATACTCTGTTACTCTAGTGATTATACAATTATTTTATAATAGTCTTGTCTTTATAGTAAAGCTCTCAAATGATGCCAGGATGCAATTGTGGACTGTTAACAATAGACTGATTTTCTAATGCTTTAATGGAAAAATGTGTAATTATTGTAACTGCAAACATTAACACAATTATAACATGTTCGAAGGTTTCTTTCTTTTATCCATAATTCACATAACAGAAACGCTATTGCCTAGCTGTTAAATTTTACCAATAGGATGATTACTTGTCCTTCTGTTCTTCAGTGACTGAAATCTGCATCTATCTCATTTTTATTTATTTATTTATTTAGCAGATAATCTCATGTCAGGATTGTTAAGATGTCCTCTAAGTTTATGATGCAATGACAAATGTGTTTTACCTATTGTTGGCTAAAGAAATGTCAGATATTCGGAACATATTATTTTATTACTTTAAAAGTATTACTGTCTGATCTTAATTGAAGCTTGTTTTGATGTTGTATTTATTCATGATTAAGGTGTTTAGTCAGGTAAGAAATATACAATTTAAATTATAACACTTTGTAATGTAGACCTTTTTCCCTTTTTTCTTTTTATACCTTGCAATGTTTTGTATTGCACCTTTAATCAAATAAGAAGAAAAAGATGAAATGAGTAACTTATTCCATGCATTCTCTTGGGAGTATTGTTTTTAAATGATAATAAAGTTTGAAGATAACAACTGGCTTACCTTTGCGTATCTATCTATGTATCTATCTATCTATCTAAATGTATCATCTATCACATTAGGCATTTGACTTTCGCAAAAAACTGAAGCTAAAGAGGACTAAGCAAAATTCCAGAAACTATCCTATATATCCATGCAGAAATATAACACTCAAGCCCATCTGTTTATGTATAGCTCTGCCTAAGCCACATGAATAAGATGTAGTTACACTGAAACCAGATACATTCATTCCAGGCTGTTTACTGAGTCAAGCACAACCCCTTTGAGGAGCAATATCATATTTCATGAGTGTTTGTAAAATTTGCAACAACATTACAAAACCCTACAGTGTCCTATTACGTCTTTAAATACTTGATATGTATACATATAAGTAGTGGTCTGTAATCAATTAGATGTTGGACTTTTATTTTGAAACAAAACGATCGGAAATGACTCGCTTCTTACTAGAGCCACTGGAGAAAAAAAGTGACATTTGTCGACAAATAAACAAATGTTCTACCTCCAGGGGCGCAAGACGGCTCAAAAATACCAATCCCCTATTAACTCCCATTCAAATCTCAGAACGGTTTATTCCTTATTTACACTATGTAAATTACAATAATTTAAATCTATTACATCTACGGATTTTTGACCTAAAAATGCAAATTCAGATTTTCAATAAAACAATTTCTATAACATAATTACAAAAATCTTTATCGGGTAATCATAAACTATTATGATTGGTTCATCCTAAAAGCGCGGAGAAAAGTAACAAGTACCACGTGACAACGAGTCTATGTGGTACTTCAATAGCAGTCTGAATAGTAATAATTAATGCAGTACCTAAATGACAAATACACTTTGTTTAATACGGATTAAAGTGACAACTGAGTAAATATAAAGAGAGAGAGAGTGAGAGAGAGCGAGCTTAGCTGTGCTTGTATTGATATACTCACGCCATTCTATCCTCTTATATTTCTATGGCTGGAAAAATATCCGCCCCCTGATTCATCATTACATACTCAGGAAGAAAGAGAGGAGGCAGGAGTGTGTTCATACATCTGCAATGGCCATTGAGATGCGCCCTGGTGTCAAATATGGCTCGTTTTTGTCTTTTGCAGTGCTGTTGGTGGCGTATTGGTTCCGATCACCGGACAGTTCGGTTCTGGACGACAGGCTGGACGCGGTTCTGTCTTCACTGCTGCGCGCAGAGCGGAAAGTGGGCATGAACGGCGTGTCCAGACCGCGAGTGGCTATAGGTACAGACTTTTAAGTGCACTTAACAGCATGCAACAAATAATTATGATATGCTCTGCACAGGCTTGATTGGAATACACTCTGCAGTTCTCAAAGTTCAAAATATCTAAATATAATAACGTTACTTTGTATTTATTTTTTTTAGACAAACTCAGTAAATATTTAGTAAAATATTAACTAATTTATGTAATAATACAGTGATACCTTTAAATGTTCGATTTGCATATTTTGGTTTAAGTAGGCACTGCATATGCATGCAATTTTCAAAATAAGACTAATTTATTTAATAAAGTTGTATTTTTAAATTAACAATTATATTTATTTAATGTAATATTATGTATTGATTTTTATTTTTGTGACTGAAATGTATTGATTTATTTTTAAATTTGTATTAATTATTTACAGAACACTGATAATTATTCATTTTAACCAGGGTTATTATAGTAAACTAAAACTAAAAATGTAAAACACTTTATTTATTTGAAATAAGATAAACTTTTGCTGAAATAAAATAAATCAATTTAAACTTATTTAATTTCATCTAGTTGCCTAGGAAATGTTTCTCATTTTTATTTATCTTAATTTTATGTAAATAAAAAACAATTAAATGAAACTATATAAACATATAAAACAACTAATAAAACTGACATACAATACAACAAAATACAGTAAAATTATAATAAAAACAGAAAATACAAAAAAATAAAAACTTAATCTAAATATTGATTTCAAACTATAATAGTATCCTAATGATACTAAAATAACAGCTAATTTTTATATTCAGTTTGCCACTTTTTCTTGATGTTTCCTATCTGCAACTGCGCATGTTACTATTTTATCTGATAATATGGCTTGTTTTGCTTCTGAGGATTGTTATCTTATAAGATCAAGCCTGAGCTGATGTTTTGCATGTTAGTTTTGCATTCTTTTTTTGTTGGTTTACACTATAGTAACAAGTGCTGAGTACTTGTGAGGCAAAACAACTTTGACAACCAGGTTTCGGCCTTGTTTACCAAAAGTCTTCAATCATTAACCTGAGTCACATACACAGCCCATTGCAATACTATTATTTTATTTGTTGCTTACATTACAGTCAATGCAAGTGAAAGTTCTGTATGCATTGACTCAGTCAAGTTAACCTGATCTGTGACTTCATCTGTTTTCAAACCGTGATTGCTACCTGCCAGTCTGTTGCACCCTGACAAACAACAGCTTTAGTCTGTAGTCATGTTTGCTTTTGCCAAATATGCATGGCATCAAATCCAGTTTGTTCAGATATTGCATGACCTATGATTTACATGTGTTTTGTTGGATGGTCAGGTTCAAAGATGAATTTATTGTAATATTAGATTAGATTAGACTATTTCACATGTGTCATTTCACTGTCTCTTATCAGGTTTTGGTGGCTGTGTGGATATCATAGTCGATGGAGTGACTCTGCTGAACAAAATGGGTTTGAAACCGACAGACCAGCCCCTCCATCATGACTACATAGAGAACGCAGAGCAGCTGGCACAGAGTTTCGCTTACTTTTTCTCCCCCGGAGCCGCTTCAGAGTAAGTGAGAGCCGTTCAAGCATGTTCGCAAAGCCCTCAGGACTGTACAGATTGTGTAATTTTGCATAATACAGCTGTTCTGATTTATTTAATTTGAAGCCAGTTAAATTGTTTTACAAGTTTACATAGCTTAACTGATTGCAAACTTCCGTTTTGTGTTAGTTAATAGTTAGCAGTTGGAATTAAAACTAATTAACTGGTTTCAAGGTGAATTTAGTGAGTTCCCCACAAGCTTACACTGGTAACCACAGATGTCGGTCATTACATTAACTATGAACAGCTAATGTTACTCAACCACAAAGTGTTACATTAATGAAATAATATTAAATATTGATCATTTCATTTCAAGGAATAGTTCATCCAAAAAGAAAAAAAACTGCTGAAAATGTACTTATACTCAGGCCATTTAAGATGTGGATGAGTTTTTCTTCATCAGAACAGATTTGGAGAAATCTAGCATTACATCAGTTGCTCACCAGTGAATGGGTGCCGTCCGAATGAGACTCCAAACAGCTGATAAATTCATCACAATAATCCACAAGTAATCCATGCGTCCATCAATAAACATCTTGAGAAGTGAAAAAATGTGTTTATAATGAAAAATCTAGTACTTGCATATCAGTACTCTATTCATAATATTGCTTTTTCCAGTGAAAATTCATCTCGTCTGAATCAGGAGAGAAATATGCACTGTTTGCCAAAAGAGCCTAAAGCTATTTGTGAGGGGACAACAGATGTGATGGACTTTTTCACTGGAGGAAGAATTTTTATGACGTATGGACTGGTATTTTGGCCAAAAGCAATGAAATAAAGTTAAAAAGCCTTAATTATAGATTTGTTTCTTACAGACGTGCAGTTTTTCACTTCATAAGATGTCAGTTGATGGACTGGAGTGGTGTGGTACTTGTGAATTATTGCGATGTTTTTTTATCAGCTGTTTGGACTTTCATTCTGACGGCACCCATTCACTGCAGAGGATCCACTGGTGAACAAGTGATGCAATGCTACATTTCTCCAAATCTGTTCTGATGAAGAAACAAACTTGAACGGCCTGACGGTGCATAAATGTTCAGTGAATTTTCATGTTTGGGTGAACTGTTCCTTTAAATTGTTAAGCTGAATTTTGTCAGACCCTCTTAGTTTTGTTGTGCTGGCAATATGGCAGCTGCGTCCTGCAAGAAGAGAATTCACACTTGAGAGCGGAATGACAGGCTTCTCAATATAATATTGCAGTTATGTTGAGACACTGCATAGTGCTGTATGAGCCGTGTCTGAGTGGAGTGTAATTTACAGCTACTGCTGCCAAAACGACACAGAAGTGTTTGGAGACGCGAGTGCTTCTCGTTGGCGCGTGTTTGGATTGATCTTTGAATTTCTCCTCTAGATAATAACCATCAATCATAGTGGAGTTTTTCTTTTCATTCTTTTCGGCTAGAGAGCCCTTTAAGCTTGGCAATTCTGTGAAAGCTTTTAAAATGCGTTTTGTCCAAAATATGTTCAGGTTACAGCTGCTAGTAAAACAGTGTTAAATTTAACAATGATTCAACAAAGTCCAACCGTTAACAAATGGTTAATTTATAATTAAATGCAATGAAAATCCACTTATCATTGACCTTATTTGCTTTATACATATTCCTGGTCTTAATGTGAATGATTTATGGGTTATGTTGTTACATCAATCAATCAATCAATTAATTAATCAATCTAGAACAAATCTTTAAGAAACTGGAAATGTATGTTCTTATGTTTTTTAGTTTGTTAGCAACTATTCATTACATTGTGAAACAAATTTCTATAAAAGTTTTGTTTAGCTTTTTTTTTAATGTTTCTTAATATGAAACATCTTATATCAGTTTCTGTGAGGATATGTGCATTCCTACCAAGACTCATTTAATCTACAACAATGACAAACCATGGTTCACTGTAAAACTCAGACAGCTCCGTCAGGCCAAAGAAGATGCTTACAGAAAGGGGGATAAAGTCTTGTACAAACAGGCCAAATACACACTGGAAAAGGAGATCAGAGTGGCAAAGAGGAATTATTCTGACAAGCTAAGGAACAAATTCTCTTCCAGTGATCCTGCTTCAGTGTGGAAAGGTATGAAAGATATCACCAGTTACAAGACACCATCCCCCAGCACTCTGGAGAATCAACAAATGGCAGACGATTTGAATGACTTTTACTGTAGGTTTGAAAAAACAACCCATAACTACTCCTGACCACCTCCAACAACCATTCACACCTCCAGCAACCCCCCTCTCCCCCACACCTGCAATTCAGATCAGTGAAGATGACGTGCGCCAGGTCTTCAGAAAGAACAAAAGAAGGAAAGCACCAGGCCCAGACGGTGTGTCACCAGCCTGCCTAAAAACCTGTGCTGACCAGCTGGCCCCCATCTTCACACAGATCTTCAACAGATCAATGGAGCTGTGCGAAGTTCCCTCACACTTCAAATGCTCCACCATCATCCCCGTCCCAAAGAAACCCAAATTACTGGAGTTAATGACTACAGACCTGTGGCTCTAACGTCTGTGGCCATGAAATCATTTGAAAGACTGGTTTTGGCTTATCTGAAGGCCTCCACTGGACCCCCTGCAGTTTGCCTACAGAGCAAACAGGTCTGTGGATGATGCAGTCAACATGGGACTGCACTTCATCCTGCAGCATCTGGACAGACCAGGGACTTATGTGAGGATCCTGTTTGTAGACTTCAGCTCCGCTTTTAACACCATCATCCCGTACACCCTTCAGAATAAACTGACACAGCTCTCCGTCCCCACCTCCGTCTGTCAGTGGATCACCAGCTTCCTGACAGACAGGCAGCAGCTAGTGAGGCTGGGAAAATTCTCATCCAGCACCCGCACCATCAGCACTGGAGCTCCTCAGGGCTGCGTTCTCTCCCCACTGCTCTTCTCCCTCTACACCAATGACTGCACATCTAAAGACCCCTCTGTCAAGCTCCTGAAGTTTGCAGATGACACCACACTGATCGGCCTCATTCAGGATGGTGACGAGTCTGCTTACAGACAGGAGGTTAAGGAGCTGGCTGTCTGGTGCAGTCTTAACAACCTGGAGCTGAACACGCTCAAAACCGTGGAGATGATCGTGGACTTCAGGAGAAACCCCCATGCTCTCCCCCCACTCACAATCATGAACAACACTGTGACTGCAGTGGAGTCATTCAGATTCCTGGGCACCACCATCTCTCAGGACCTGAAGTGGGACAATCACATTGACTCTGCTGGGCCTTTCTCACAATAGAAGTTGTACTTCCTTCGCCAGCTGAGTAAGTTCAACCTGCCACAGGAGCTGCTGAAACAGTTCTACTCTGCCATCATTGAATCCGTCCTCTACACTTCAATAACCGTCTGGTTCAGCTCAGCTACCAAATCTGCCCTCAGAAGACTACGGAGGGTAGTCCGGACTGCTGAGCGAATCATTGGTACAACCCTCCCTACTCTCCAAGAACTGTACTCATCCAGAGTGAGCAAAAGGGCTGGCAAAATCACTCTGGACCCCTCACATCCAGCACACTCCCTCTTTGAACTGTTACCGTCTGGTCGACGCTACAGAGCTCTGAGCACCAGAACGACCAGACACAGGAACAGTTTCTTCCCTCAGGCAATCCATCTCATGAACACTTGACAATAAAACGCGGAACACACAACTCTATTATTTATTCACCACACTTACTTACTTTTTTATTTATCTAATTTTTTCATTTCAAATTTGCACATATCAGACCTGTACACACATAATTGTGTCTATATTATATATTGTGTTTTTGCTGTTTTGTACATTGCCTATTTGGATATTTGGATATTATTCTTTTATTATCTGTGTCCTGTCCTGTTGCTGTCTTTCTGTTGCACTGTGGAGCTTCTGTCACTACAACAAATTCCTCGTATGTGTAAACATACTTGGCCAATAAAGCTCATTCTGATTCTTTGATTCTGATATGAAAATCCTGCACATTACTTTTTGTGAAACAATTAACAGTGCTCATGAAAGCTAGTATAAATATGTTGACTTATACAAGCTAATCTGTTATCACTCATGCATAAAAATGACATGGATCATGCATAATACTGAGCTAAAAACAACAGTTTAACATAAACAGTTACCAAAATTGGGTCATCCAAAACTTCAGAAGTGTATGTTGGATCGTTTTTTCAGTCTCACAATGTTCTGGAATGTTCCAGAAAGCATTTCAGTTTCAGAAAGTTCCAGAAATGAGAACTTCTGTACTAACCATTGTTTCATAATTAATGATTAAAAGCTCTAAAATTAACCTGACCTAAATATTGACCAACATATTGATGCTCCATGAAAATAAATAGTACTAGAGCAATTAACACCACAGAATTAAAAAAAGTAAACGAAACTAATTTTAGTTACATTTATATAATACTTTTTTCCATCCAAAATGACACGGAATGAACAAAAACCCTTTAAATGCTTGACTTGTGGGTGCAAAACAAGATGTTGATTAATATAAATACAGCTTCTGAATCATTACTCTATAGCACAAAACCTGCAGCCTGGTGTTAACAGCTCTGCCATCATCAGGCCCCTGCAGTGTTTGTTATACAGCTGACAGTGTTTTTGTTCTTTTCCATAGGAGGTTTTTGATGAATGACACACTCTTCAGTGAGCTGGTAGAGGCTTCTCGAGAGTTACCAGGAAACAGGTGGTCAATAGGAGGAAATGCACCTGTCATGGCCAGCAGGATGGCGCTGGAAGGATGTGATGTGCTTTTAGGAGGCAGTTTCAGCACCGATTTCACTGATATCCTCTCACAGCGTATCACAGGTGCTGTAATGCTTTATGCTAAAAGCCTTTTCTATTCAACGTTGTGAATATAACAAGAACACTTTAAAATCTGAATTTTTAAGTATTTTTCTATTTGTTACAGCTGTCTTCCATATTATTCATTGCAATGAATTTTTTTGTCTCTCCTCAGTGGCTGGAAACACAGTGGATGAGCCAGACATCCACCTGATCCTGGAGTATCCCACAGGTGCCACATGGGGGCCGTACACCTCCCGAAGGGCCAACAGGTAGGCTGATTTACTTTCAGATTTTTTAAAATTTACTGTACTTTCAGTCTAAACTTTCTGTGAGTGTTTGAAATGTTTTTTTTCTTGCATTGCTGTAGGTATATCGTCCATAGTGATGACCATAATCCATATCTGGACTCCATGGAGCAATTTCAGCAGAAGCTAAACAGCTTCAAACCAGATCTGCTTGTTGTAGGAGGGCTACAGATGATGGACAGCTTCCCTTTCAAAAAGGGTAAGTGAAAGAAGACACACAAGGGCAATAAATAACTTTCATTAATAATATTTACAAACATTATTGCATAATGCTCAGCAAATCAATATTTAATCTACTTTAAAATAATAATCTGAAACTTTTTATTCATGGATTTTAATTATTATTAATGTCAGCCCATGTGTGGATCAGTGGCAGTTTGGAGGTAAACTAACTCTGTACTGTCACATGGTGAGATTAGTATGTTTTCCCAGCTGCCCTGGGAAAGTAGACTGACTGTAACAACTCGTAGCACTCAGTGATTTTGTTTGCTTTGCTTCACTTTTCTGTCTGCCCTAGAGGGAAATTAGTCTTACTAATATTTGCTGTAAATTTTCACTGCTTTAAGTAATATTTAGACCTAAAGGTGAAAATGCTTAAAGTGTTTAGCTAAATGAAACTGTATATAAACAGTAATAAAACAAAGATTGTTGGACTACATTTTATAAGAAAATGCTATTTGTGACCCTGGACCACAAAACCAGTCATAAGTAGCAATAGCCAAAAATTCATTGTATGGGTAAAAATTGTCGATTTTTCTTTTATGCCAAAAATCATTAGGATATTAAAGGTGCCATAGAATGCATTGATACAATATTTTAAATTGTTCTCTGATATCTACATAGAAGGTATATGGCTTAGGTAAGGGCAAAAATGATCCAGAAACAGTTTTATATGTCCATTTACAACCCTAGGATTTCTCCCCAGAATGAAACGGTCTGTTATTGGCTTATGTGGAAGGGTCATGAATAGTAATGTTGAGCTCTGCTCTGATTGGCTGTTTCACAGTGCGGCTCAATGTTGAGCTCTGCTCTGATTGACCGTTTCACAGTGTGGCTCATTTCAGTAGCTCACACAGCAGGAAGGAGAAACAGGGAAAATATATATTTCAATACTTTCTAGCGCAGTTATATCGTTGGGTAATTATACAGTAAATAAAATGCGGGCATCAGGGAGCCGCTATTAATATGCTGGGCATTGAAACTGTTTTCAAATG